>LPNX011061506.1:59389-85934 GCA_001517045.1 Pseudotsuga menziesii | reverse complement strand
ACAATAAACTCGTTGCTTTGTTCTTGAGTGTTTAACGAGCATGACAAAGACACAAAGTACACTCGGAATCTTTTTCATATTTGGGTCCAGAGCACGAAAAATAGAAAACTAAGCTCAAACCGGGTGTTCCTTTTCCGTAAATTTAGTCCCTCACGTCCAGAAAAGTGATAAACCTATACCTGAGAATACTCTTCTCAATTTTGAAGAAAAGAAAGTGATCCTTTCTCGTATTATTCCGCATGGTCCGAGAAAGAGATAACCTACCACCAATGCAGATGCCCGTTCACATATTCTTAACGAGCTTGAACGGACGAGATAACTCGGCAGTCAAGTCTGTTTTGAAGGAGTCAGACCTGGGCCTAAAGAAACTCCATAAGGTTGGGGAGTCCTATAAAGGAATAGCTTGTAAAAAGAGAGTCATAAGAAGCTCTATTTGGCGTGAAAAATAGCTATGAGGAAACCCCTGGGCCTGAAACAGTGATGGAATGAGTACCAAAGGATGGCAATGGCATATAAGGATGATACTCATGAAAAGGGATCCTAGCCACGGAAGAACAATGGTAGAGACAAGGGACTAATGGCTTAAAAATACCATAGTCCGTGGCAAAAATGTTGATTACTAAGGTTAATGTGGAGTGATAAGATGCCAACATGTGTTGGAAAGAGCAAAAACCACCCTATAGAAGCATCAACACTTTGTAAAAGTTGATAAACCTATTCCAAAGCACAAAGAGGGTGATATTAATCAATTGATATTTCAAACTATATAAAAGGACCCACTTTACGAAATATTATTTCTATAAATAGTTTGAAAATCAAAACATTCCATACCATTTGCACTTTTGAACCCAAACAGGAAATTTTACCCTCTATCTTTGATTGATCGCCGTGGACAATTGGACCGTTAGATTCAGAATCCGTCAGCTTCAGGTAAATCTACACCCTAAGCTCTTTAATTTGATCCAAACAAATTTTCAATTTAATGGTTAATTCAGTATTTTTCATCGACCTAAATTATGGCAAAATGCATTCGCGGGTTGCAAGGCATGAAAGTCGCGAATGCGCGTTTCATTCGCGAGTTGCTCAACAGGAAAGTCGCGAATGACTCACGACTTGTCCCAATGGACAGTCGCGAATACTGCGCAATAGGGAAATGCTTTAAAAATATGCAAAATTTTTAAATTTTTATGATGGAATACTGAATCAAATTATGTGTTTTTGTCAGGAAAAACATGGTGCTGGAGTGGAGAGAGAGGGAACATGAAATGATGGATCAAGCGGCTCTCCAAAGCCCGCCTACTATCCAAGCATTGAGGACTAGTGGGCTTCTCAAGTTCTTTTGCACATCGCCCATGCGGGCCAATGTCCACATATTAGAGTTCTTAGTCCATTACTGGGACCATGACCTGGGGATGTTCAATATCCAAGGTGAGACTTTGGAGCTTACTACACAAGACATCTACTTCATAACCGGGTTGTCACAACAGGGAGCACCGGTGAACCTGGAAGGCACTAGCAGGGGTGGAGACCCCTTGAGTGTCCAGAACTATGTCGATGTATTCTGCAGGCTGGGTACTCAAAAGAAAGGCAGCAGCGTTCTCATTGTAGATATTCAGGATCTTACACTTCAGGTATTAGCCAGTACTATAGTGAGACTTTCAGGGTCAACAGGGTTACACATGGCCACCAGGACTCAGATGAGAGTGGCGATGGACTACTTTAGAGGTACTCTCTTTGATTGGTGCACGGGAATTGCCCCCATTATGAAGAGGCAATTATCCGATTGTAGGAGGGGAAGACGGAATAACTTCAGCTATGCGAGTATACTGGTAGCATTCTTCTTTGAGAGAGTGCCAGCTATGAGCCCTGCTATACCATTACAGGTCCGTCATCCACGGCAGCCGAGGCTGAGCCGGTGGGGAGATATCTTCCTCCGTCAAGGAGGAGGGGACGTAGTACATAGCATGTATGATGATGATTTCTATACATGGTGGGAACGGTAGGTGCCGGCGTTGGAGCAGTTTCCATATGCCGGGTCAGATTTCCGAGGTGATCCCGACCTTGTCCTCCCTCCAGGAGGAGCATGGGGAGAGATGGGTGAGTAATTTTTTAGTTTTTTATCATTATCAAATTTTTATGGATTTTCAAATGATAGGATATATACATATGCACAAGTCTAAACCCTATTTATGTGTCAAAATGCAGATATTGGACCAGTCCGCGCTGAAGGGCACCCACGTACCTTCGTACGTCCTGTTGTAGGGGGAGACCCAGGATTGATCAGAGTACTCGAGATGAAGCTAGGCAGGCTGACCGAGCGAGTACCTACGATACGGATAGAGCATCTCCCTGTAGCTATGCAAGAGTTTGTAGTTGAGGTTCCACCGGCCTGGCTACGTCTTTTAAGACAGGTAGCTAGAGCGGTATTTGTATATAGAGATGCGGTGGAGGTTGCCGAAGCTGAGGAGGCTGAGGAAGCCAGGGGGCACAGAGATCACGGGGACCAAGGAGGTCCCAGTGGCCATGGAGGGTAGGCTTATTTCTAGGGCATTTTGATGGATGATGATCCACATTTTTGTATATTTGTACATGACGGGATCTACGGATCAGACTTGATCTATCTATGACAGATATTTACATATATATATATATATATATATATATATTTGTGTTTGGTTGTCAGCTTATTTACAAATTTTTCTTATATGTTTGCTGTATATTTTATAAAATGTGTGTGAGATGCCAGTCCAAGATATAATTAGCATATGCATCAGTTAATGAATTTTGGTTTCGTGGAATGTGATTGAAAATAATAATTTCAAAATGTCTTTCCAGTAAACGAATTTGCATGAACTGACGTAACAATGTAGGATTACGCACCTGATAGGCTCGATTAAGCTGGGAAACAACCAACTGAGAATCCAAACAGACTTCAAGCTGGGTGATACCTCATGACAAAGCATCCCATAGGAGCTCAATTACAGCCCTATACTCAGCAACATTATTAGAAGCAGGACCTAGACAAGCGCCTCCCGCGGCAACAAGCTGTCCTGAGGGGGAATAAATAACCCATGCTGCTGAATCCAGGTTACAAGTGTGACGGCTGGCGCCATCAGCAAAACCTACATACATCTGGGAAGACATCTGCAACAACCAGCAGATAGTATAAAAAATGAAACTGACAACCTAATGTACATAAAAATACATACATTAATATACAAGAAAAAGTGCTAAGCCTAAGCACAGTACTTTTTCAGGTAGAGCCCATTTCTAGGCTCAGGAAGCTTATTCCCATCATAATCCACTAATTCATATGCACCTTTACTCAAAACTTTAGACACAACATAGGGTCCCAACCACATGGCCTTGAATTTTCCTGCCCCCAGAGGCTCTTTATCCTGGTCCCAGAGCAAGACAAGTTCCCCTTCAGAGAAAACCCTAGGTTTGACTGTTTTATCGTATTGAGATTTAACCCTATTCTTATGAGCCTGATTTGCAGTCAACGCATCTCTACGTTGTTCATCAAGGTGTTCTAAATGAAGCAACCGTTCCTCAAGCTTAGTCGTGTCAGGTAGCACATGAATAGCTATCTGCAAGGATGGGATTTCGCATTCAATTAGCGTAATAGCTTCCACCCCGTGAACGAGTTGGAAGGGGGAAAAACCTGTAGCAGTCTTGACATTGGTTCGATAAGCCCAAAGAGCAGGATATAACATGATGTGCCAATTCGAGCGGGATGCATCAATAGTACATTTAAGGATAGTTTTTAAAGTCTTCTTTACAGCCTCAACCTGACCATTTGCTTGCGGATAATATGGAGAAGAATGCTCTTGTCGGAATCCGAGCATGGTGGTCAGTTCTGTCATCATGTGATTTTGGAAATGACTGCCATGGTTAGTGACAATCACTTTGGGAATACCAAACCTAGCAATAATCTGATTAAATACGAAGAAAGCTGCTGTTTCCCCATTCTCTTTGAAAGTAGGCATTGCCTTTGCCCATTTTGTGAAATAGTCAACAAGGACAATGATGTATTTATGCCCCCCAGCCAAGACTAGGTTGCATGTCATATAATCGATCCCCCATTTCATGAAGGGGCCTATCGAGACAACGTGAAACAAGGGAGTAGGATGTGACCGCATTTTTCTGGTGTAAAGCTGACACGGATGACAGCGTTTGACTGCTTCCACACAATCTTTAAAGATGGTGGGCCAGAAATACCCGGCACGTAATATTTTCTGGGCCATTGCTAACCCAGATAAATCACCCCCACACGCTCCGCTATGGGAATCATTTAGGACAATCTCCGCTTCCTCATGAGTAAGGCAGCGACGCAAGAAGGAATCTACCCCTCGTCGATATAATGTATCTCCTATAATGAGGTAGTTTTTAGCATGAAGGCGTAACTTGCGTCAGTCTTCCCTAGATTAAGCGGCAGGATACTTCAAAGTCTGGAGATATATAAGAATATCTTCATACCAAGGATCAAAGGTGGATATAAGGAAGATGTGCTCATCTGCGAATGAGTCATCCTCAATCACTACATCTTCTTCCGTAGAGAATTCTGCTATAAGCTCGGCAAAAACTAAGGACTTTTTGGAATTAGCGGATTGGAAAACCAAGTCAAACTCTTGGAGAATGACTATCCACTTATTGAATTTTCCCCCAACAATCCATCGGGATAAAACATATTGGAAAGGGTTTACATCCGCCACTACAGCAGTGGTCCTTAGTAAGATGTAGTGCCGTAACCTCTGTATAGCATAAACGGCTGCTAAGGCTAACTTCTCGACGTGGGAGTACTTAATCTCAGGTCCAACCAGAGAACGAATAAGATAATAAACAACATGCTCAACGATCTTGTCGTTCTCCTGAACTAGCACTACCCCAATGGTAGACTCCGACGCGGCCAGATATAATATAAAATCCCTAGAATAATCTGGTGGGTGTAATAAAGGAGCTGACAACAAGGCTTTTTTCAATGCCTCGAACGCGAGTTGTGCAGTTTCATCCCATACAAATGGGGTGTTCTGCTTAAGCAGGCACATGAAACCTTTTGTGATCTTGGCATAATTAACGATAAAACGTTGAAGGAAGTTAGACTTTCCTTGTAGACTCTGAAGTTGCCTAAGTGAACGAGGAGGAGGCAGATTTACAATGGCCTCAACTTTTAAAGGATCCACCTGAATGCCCCTACTAGAGACAATGAATCCAAGCAATCTTCCCTACTCGACGCAGAAAAGACACTTGTGGGGATTCAAGCGAATTTTATAGTATCTGCATCTCTCAAAAATCAACCGTAAATTATCTGGAGGTTGGATCCTCTTGCGAGAATGAGCGGGCAGATCATCAAGGTAGGGCTCGACAATGGCTTTTATGTCGTGAAAAGCAAAGTTCATGGCTTGTTGAAAGGTTACCCCTGCATTTTTCAATCCAAAGGGCATTTTTCTATACGTGAATGTCCCCCAAGGGCAAATAAAAGCAGTTTTATACTGGTCTTCCGGTTTGATTTGGATTTGATTGTAGCCGGAGAAACCGTCCATAAACGAGAATACCTCACTACCCGCACATGCATCTATGATCTGATCAATAAATGGTGTGGGGTAATTGTCCTTAGGACAGGCTTTGTTAAGGACTCGAAAGTCCGTACAAACGCGAATAGTCCCTTTCTTTTTATCAACAGGAACTGGGTTGGACACCCATTCAGTCAAAGCTACGGGATATATAAAACCTGCTTTCAACAGCTTTTCAACCTCTGCCTTCACAGCCGCCGCTTTACGCGGGTTCACGGGGCATAATTTTTGCCGAACTGGCTTGGCATCAGGATAGGTTGGGATCTCATGTTGAACAATAGATGGATCAATGCCTGGCATATCCTCATATGACCAGGAAAAGATATCGCGAAATTCCTTGAAAAGGGCAGTATAAATGGCAATCTCCTCCGAAGAGCAGTTTGCACCTATATAGATATTTTCCACGACATTTGGTTTTACAGAGATGTTGATCGGTATAGTGGCGGAAATGTTTGCCATATTCCCCTCGGTAAACACTCCTTCCCTAGGTAAAGGGTTGACAGGTGTATCAACATCATCCGACAGTCTCACATGAAACTCTTGGTTTTCTATCTTGCTTAGCTCTGGAAGGAAATAAGATCGGTGATGAAGATCCTCACATATCTTATCACGCGCACACATAGCTTCTAGAATAGCTTCATCGGAAGGTAAAACAGTGTCTAAGCAATCTATGGAATGTAAAGAGTTTTCCACCCATGCGGGCATATAGACTTCTTCCAGATCATCCGAGACTGTAAGAGGATCTAGAATGGGATCAACAGTGGTTTGGTTAATAGCTTGATATGCCACTTCCACTGCAGATAAGGGCACTTCCGGTTCCTGAGGGGTTGGGAGGACCCAAGGATCAGTCCTATCGACCACCCAATCAATGGACTTCCCTACAGTAGTAGAACCGATATAAAGGACTGGAGCTGGAATATCGAATGTGCCCATAAATGATGCGTACATTCCAGCCCCCAACTTCTGTGCAGCAGTTTTGTCCTGATCAACCAATGGCACAGTGGAATCTTTAGACTCTAAGCGGCCTTTTCAGGTAAAATCAAGTTGGTCAACAGTGACCAGCTTGCCCTCATGTGGAAAAACCACAACATGAAAGACAGCTGATGCAACGGCAGACATTGCATAAGTCCAATTCCTACCCAGAAGCAAATTGTAGTCCAACGGAGCATCAATCACTTCAACTTCGACAGACACTGCTTTGCTAGCCAACTTAATCTCAAAAGCAGGCAGGATACCATGTGGACGGAAAGACCTTCCATCAAAAGCAGTAAGTAAAGTGGTTGATGGGACCAGCTCTGGGGATCCAAGAGCTTTCCAACAGGCCACGGACATAACACAAGTAGAGGCTCCCTCATCAACAACTGCTCGTCCAATGGTCTTACTACCATGGACACCATCTATCGATAGAGCTACATGGTAAGGGAGGCGAATTTTAACATCAGAGAGATGAAATTTCGCGGTGAGACTCGAAGAGTCCATGCTACCTAAAGCTGCTAAGAGGGCATCCCGCTCAGCGGGACAGCTCTGTAGCACCTCCAAAGATGACATTGCACACGGAGTCTGAGCTAAGTCTTCAACCACAGAGTAGTTAGAAGCGGCTCTGGCATTTGGGTTATGCAAAGTCTTCTTAAAGACACCTTTGGGTATCTTTGGCATTATTTTCGCAGGTTTCTCTATAGTGAGAGGGTTGGAATATTCAACTACAGCTTTACCCTTCTCATCGGTCTCTTTCTCATATTTTTTGTTCCTGGTTTGTAACAAAGTTGAGGATATAACCATGTTGATATAATTGGGGTCAGGGGCAGCTTGAGTGCCCCCTGCTACGGTAGAAGCTGAAGCAGAATTCTACCCTTGGGGAAACGGATCCTTCAGGACAGCCGGTGGTTGATCTTGGAGTAGCTTCTGAGCTTGTTCCATAAGGGGACAAATATGAGTAAGGTGGTCCCCTTGGCACAACTTACAAGGGAACTTGAATTCTTTTCCTTTTTGCCCCCATCAGCATTGTTTGCAGGATTTGGCTTGTTTCGATTTTGGTTTCCCTCTCCCTTTTTTCCTTTCTTCTTCTTCCCGCCGGGCTGCTGATTGCCCTTCGAAGAGGTTTGTGCAAAAACATTTTCACTTTGGGAGGAGGGGGAAGCCTTTGCTGCCTCCGCCGTAGACTGTTTGACAGACAATTGGTGAAGTTGTTTTGTCAAAGACTTTACAGTGGGAGAGTTTACGGACCCAACCACACCATCGGCATGGGGTCCAGGCTTGGGTTTCTCGGCCTCATGTGAAGGCCTTTGTGCCTTAGGGATAATTTCATATAGGATCCCAGACTGTGAATAAATCAAGTCCAACTGCTGGGCCTTGAGTATTGTTGTGCAATAGGGCAGACCCGGGTTTAATCCTTCAGTGTCGCACCAACAAAAGACCCACAGCGTTGGCCCTTTCGGCAACAACCTGTGCGCAGGTTGCAGTCTCACCCGAAACAGCTATGGGGTGCCGCAGAATCAGGTTTCTGCAAGTAGAGAGGGGGATTACTGTACCTTAGCCTTTAATAACCTTATTAATTAATAATAATAAAGCTCTACCATTCATTCACATATAGCTTCGCAGATAAATAAACAGTCGTGACTTGCCCAACCCACTACGGGGAATTTGCAGCGAAGCTAAATATTAGCAGCGATCTAATTATCAGATGTATACAGTTATTAATGCATAAAAGACAATAGAAATAGAAACAACACAAGAAACCACAACACTGGATATAACGTGGTTCACCCCCAGTGTAGGGGTTACGTCCACAAACTGTGTTCTATTCAACTTGCTACAAAACCACAGTTTGATCTGCGCACTCAGCTGCAGATCCCTTCAGTCCTCAAAAGGCCACGCACACAGCAGCAGGCCCCTACGCACACAGCTGCGGGTCTTTCCTTACAATCTTCTTTACAAAAACCCTCTGCGCACACAGTTGCAGAGGTCATCCACGCACACAGCTGGGACTTAACCTTCTTCTTACAAAATCAACCTTAACTTCACCTTAATCTTTCTTTCATCATAAAACCTAACCTATCTTCTTTACACAAGCGCTTATTTATACTGCGCATTTTTACAAAACCATGGTCTTAAACCATGGGCACCCAAAACCCTAAACCCTGGATTTCAACCAAGGGTTTATTACAAAAGGAGTTTTAACTTAACCCCGACACCCCTAAGACTATTTTGAGTCCGCACTCGCGGAGTTATCCATCTTATGGGTCATTAGAGTGCGCGCCCCAACAGGCCCCTAAGACTCACCAGTGGCCCGTCCCGGGACACTCTTCAGTTTCTCTGGTGGCAGAATTCCGCTGATGAAGCATAGTGTACTGCTTGTGGAAGCTGTCCATGCTGCAGCCGGCTGTGTACTTCTGTCCTTTCCAGAAGTTTTACTGATGAAAGCCGTTGCGACCACCTGCAACACCATCCTTCACTCCAATTGCCGATGCCTGACCATCCACAACTTTGGGATCCCCTGGGATTGCGTGCCATACTGCCGAAGGAATATAGCTGCCATGGTTCTGCTACACCGAAAGATTGCATGGTGGGATTCCCCAGAGTCTTTCTGCGAGACCTCATGCCCTTGGTTGCTCTACGTTAGAGCAAACTCTTGGCCATCTTTGCAAATTTAGAGCAAACTCCTGCCTGTCGATGTACTTAGCCAAGTAGGGCTGTACAGGCGGAATACTCAGGAGGTGCTGCAGACCTCTGTCCCTTACTTCTCATACTAGCGCCTGAACGTTACAGTCGTTCGACATGGTTCGGGCTGAATATCTCACAGATGCTTAAGACAGAAAACACAGGTCGAGATGGCTCCTTATAGAATCCCGAGGTGGAATTTGTAGTAATGACACCAAATCGAACGAAGTTTTGGAAATCTTCTCCACACAGCGCCGGATTTTCCCAAAATCTCATTATGACCAGTAATGAGAGCAGCTCTCGTGCCAGCACCGCCGAATGCAGTATGTCCCATCCATCACATTTTGGGCTGCGACACACCTTGACAACCTTCGACTTTGACACAATCCTAACCTTGCGACCTATGACCAACTTGTAGCTTCACATCCTGTAGACAAAACAAACTACGATAATCCATAGTGCGACAAGCATCTTCACTTATTTGCTTGGTGCTACCTCCTGTTCTGAGTACTTGGCCTGTCTGTGTACTTTTTTAAACGGCTCCCATTTATCATAGAGGGGAAAAGCTCACCATTTAACTTGGCTAGCTGGACTGCGCCCCCGTCAGTAACTTTCTGCACTACATACGGTCCTTTCCAATGTGTCTTAAACTTTCCAGGGAACTTCATGAATTTGCTGTCATAAAGGAGCACAAGATCACCCTGCTGAAAATGTTTCCTCTTGATGTGTCTGTCATGCCACGCTTTTTCTCGAGCTTTCTGCACCTGTTGTTGGAAGCCTGCGACAAATCTATCCTCTTCAAGTTCTAATATCTGTTCCAGTCTCTCTGTGATTATGGCTGGGTCATCCATCTCGGTGAAAGCAGATATCCGGAGGCTGGGAACAATGTATTCCATGGGCATGACAACTTCTTGCCCATAAACTAGTCAAAAGGGTGTATGGCCTGTCAACTTCTTGCAAGTAGTTTTGTAAGCCCATAGCACCGCTGGAATTCGAAGATCCCAATCATTCCTGTTAGCGTTACAAACCTTTGTCAAGGCATGCTCAAGGATTTTGTTAAAAGCTTCGACAGTCCCATTTGCTTGTGGGTGATATGCGGTACTCTTTTGATGATACACCTGAAATTCTTCAGTCAATACTTCAATAGTCCTGTTCAGGAAATGTGATCCCTGATCACTCATAAGAACTTTGGGACACCCAAATCTGGATAAGATGTTGTTGAAGATGAATTTCGCAGCAGTAGCAGCGCTACAGGTCTTGACTGGTTGAGCTTCGGCCCAACGGGTAAGATAATCAGTTGTTGTAATGATGTATCTAGCTCCTGACTTTTTCGCAGGGGGGTTGATAGGACCAACAAAGTCAATGGCCCATTTGTCAAAGGCCTGCAATGTTACTTGCGGAGCTAGGGGCATTTCATCCCTCCTAGATGGTTTACCTATCCTCTGACATATGTCGCAACTGTGGCAATATTCTCTTGCATCTTTGTGAAGTGTGGGCCACCATAAACCGGCTGTCAAAATCTTCTGCGCTGTGGCTTTGCCTGCATAGTGACCTCCTGCTGCACCAGAGTGTGCTTCAGCCAATATTAGAGGCTTTTCGTGTTCCAAAACACATCTGCGCAGTATCTCATCTGGTCCCATTTTATACAGCTGCCCTGCTATTAAAGTGAAGTCCGCGGCTCGAACCACCAACTGCTTCTTCTGCTGTGTGGTCATCTCTGAAGGGGGGATACCTGTAGACAAATACTGAGCAATATCCTGGAAATATTCATCAACTATCTGTATAGCAAATAATTGTGCATCGGGGAGGCCTTCGTCCATATTGGTAGGTTCTTCACCTGACTCGAGCCTCGACAAGTGGTCAGGTCCTAGGTTAAGTCTTCCAGGATTAACAATGATCTCAAAATCATACTCTTGAAATAGAATTAGCCATCTGCATATTCTTCTGCCTAGCACATGTTTGTTAACCAAGTACTTCAAAGCAGAATGGTCAGTAAACATCTTAAAATGAGATCCTAGCAGATAATGTCGGAATTTTTGTAATGCATATACCATAGCAAGGCCTTCACGTTCTGTCATAGTATAATTTTTCTCTGCTGTAGATAACTTTCTGCTGGCAAAAGAGATAGGGTGATCGATATTACCTGCGCCTGGCTGGGCGAGCACAACACCTAAAGCAATAGAGGATGCATCAACATGCACATGAAACTCCTTGTTCCAGTCAGGGAATACTAGGATAGGGGCAGTGACCATTTTTTCTTTCAAAATGTCGAGGCTTGCTTGGCATTCTAGTGTCCATTCGAACTTAATATCCTTCTTTAGCTACCTTTCCAATGGGGCAGTAATCTTGGCATATCCTTGGATGAATTTCCTGTAGTAACCGGTGTGACCCAGCATTGTGCGAAGTTGTTTGACGGACTTCAGAGGTGGCAGGTTCACAATAATAGCGATCTTCGCAGGGTCCATCATCAATCCCTGCTTACATACCACATGACCAAGTAGAATGCCAAAGGATGCACAGAAAATGCACTTTTTCAAGTTCAAGGAGATTTGGTGCTGTCTGCATTTGTCCAACATAAGTCTCAAACTAGTTATATGGTCTTTTACTAGCCCAAAAATAGTCCAATCATCAAAGTAAACTTCTAGGAATTTATGTATGTATTCCTTAAACGCGGAGATGACTACTCGCGAAAATATGGCAGGTGCATTCTTCAGCCCGAAGGGCATGACAGTATACTGGAAGGATCCCATTTCGGTAGCAAAGGTTGTCTTGTGACGGTCCTCTGGAGCAATTCGGATCTGATGGTAGCCCGAAAACCCATCGGTAAAAGAGTATACTTCTTGAACTCCGACATTGTCGAGCACTTCATCTGTAAAGGGAGTAGGAAAAGGGTCGTGCAGACAGGCATCATTGAGTTTCCTTAGATTGACACAGATTCGGATTTCACCCTTAGTCTTCTTCTCCTGGACGACCATAGGGCTGACCCACTCAGATTATTCAACAGGTTCAATTATTCCTGCAGCAAGCATCTTATCCAACTCTAGCTTAACCTTTTCCTTGTATTTTGGATTCAATCTATAAGGGCGTTGCTTCACAGGCTTCGCATCAGGCTTCAGGGGGATCTTCATTACTCCGATATCTCCCAAGATACCTTTCATTTCAGAGAACTTTGTCGGAAAAATATCTTGGTATTCATGGAGAAGTTGAGTTACCTTGCTTACCATCTCATCATCCCAATAGTCGCCAATGGTAGCAAACTTAGGCTGCTCCTCGGATCCAATGTTAACTGTGTGCGTCTTCAAGGGCTGCGTCACTTCAGGAACTTCGACTGCCGGTCCATGCACGTTGCAGTATCCTTATGACTCAGGGATATCAAGACGGCGCGGGTCCTCCTCCTCGTCGACTGTGAAGTTATAACATTTTACTGTGAGGGATTCTTGTGTGGCCCAATCAGGGCAATTTTCTGTCACTTCTTGTTCGTTAAATACCTTAGTATGGATGATCCTGATAGCTGCATCGAGGGCTGGACAGACATCATTAGTAGAGAAAGTATGGATAAAGCTATGAACAAGATAGTCCCAACTTACAGTATCTTGGCGAAGTTCAGCCTCCGCGTACCAGTTCTTCACTAGTGGTCCCAGTGTGTGCACAAATCTATGTACCCACTCATCCTGAGGTACATACTTCCATGCCTCGTAGCATTTGCTTAAGTGGTCCTGGGGACAAGTTTTCCCATCAAACTTGCTTCGCGCCTTTGCCAACTGGTCTGAGAATCTCAGGCGAAGGAGATTCTGACATGCTTTCCAGGTAGGGATCTGCTTCTTATGGCTCGTCCACCATCTGACTGTTGTGGCTCTGAATGCTGACTCTAGGGCCTCCATTTTCTGTAGGTCAGGTATCTGATTCAAGAATTGTGCAATAAATGGTTCAGGATCTGTTGAACCATCATACACAGGTATAGTTCTGGTTTGTGAGTCGACCCATCTAAGAGACTTGGTAAGGCAGGAATTGATGCCCCTATGGTGCTCAGATAATCGGTGTTGCCAACTTTCTAATTCATCTTCAGAGTCCGTCATACAGGAGCTACCAGACTCCCACCCTGCGGCCGGAGGATCCGCATAATTTTCTTCCTTCGCCGTGATAGTAGATATAGGTTCCACATCAGCTTGATCGTCATGGCGGAGTGGCTCGGTGTACCGTTCCCCTTGTGAGGGATCCAGGGGAAGGATGACCCTGAAGTCTTTCCCTTCGAAGACCATCTGTCTCTTCTTTAGGTTGATGACTGCGGCATTTGCCATTACCCATTCAATTCCTAACAGGGCCGGGTAAGGGTTGCTGTCATCAATGATCTCAATTACTTCGAAATCCGCGAAGGTGCTGAATCCGTCAATATCTATTTGGAGATCCAGGAATCTTCCTAAAGGTACAATCTTTTGCTGGTTGGCTAGCCTCAACTGTATAGGGGACTAGGCAAGGGTAGGTTTCCCCATTTGTTCCCAGGTTTGTTTGGTTAAAACATTTACATCGGACCCCAAGTCTAGAATAACATCGGTCATATCATATGCCCCTATCTGAGCATTCAATCGCATTTCCCTACCGGTCTTACTGACTCGATGAACAGTTTTGTCGTGACCACAACTTTGCAGAGATTCGCAGGAAGCGATGACGCTCTGCAGCTCATTCAGAGCAGCTTGATTTCTTAAAAGTTTGAGGCAACTTTGCAAAAAGGTAGATAGTATACTTACTTTATCCAGCGATGCGTCGCAGGGTGGCGACTGAGGCTGCGCAGGCGCGCTGGGTGGGCTAGGGCCAGCAAAATCCTTCTTGGCCTCCATGAATGTCTCTTTCTCTCTGATGATATCAAATGCATGAATTTTCTCAGGAGCCTTACGAACTAGAGCTTCAACAGGTCGGTTTGGCGTATTTTGGATGTGTGTCGTAACTCCACTTCTTGTAACGACATTGATGGTTTCCGCAGGGCAGGGCTCCACAGAAATCATCTGGAGGCTCTGAGTAGGGGTAGTCTGTCGTGCCTGAATCTTTGCGATCAACTGGGGGCACTGCTCAATCACATGATCTACGGCGCGGCAATACCGACACGTCGTAGTGGGGTTCCGACAGTCACGAGCCAAATGCCCAGCTTGGTTACAATTGTAACACACGAATTGGCTTCGGCCGCGCCCGACCATGCCTCCACGGCCTCTAGAAGTACTTCATCCAGAGGCACCCCCCTGGTAACCATAACTATCGTTACTTGGGCCTTCAGTGTGCACCCGGTAGGCATCATAGGTGCGGCACTCATCCTCATTATGACCTACAGATTTGCAAAAATTACAGTAGGAGTTCTTAGGTCCCTGCCCATACCTTTGCAGCAGGTAACAGTTCTTAGGTCGGTGTTGACCTGTCATTCTGTAGAGCTCACAATAGAGAAATTATGGTGGAAAGGGGTTCGGCGCACCGGTCTGCAGGTACTTGTTTACCAGAGGGCACCGTTCCTTGTGGTGACCTTCGGTCCGACATTGCGTACACCAAACCTCTTCGCGATCAGGTTTTCCCTTTTTCATCTCGCGAAGTTCTAGAGCCATTGCGGCTAACTGCGCTTGGATTTGAGCAATACCAGAGTCATCTCCGACAGGGGCAGTCTCTAGTTTCATTGCGATTTCCAGAGCCTCTTGCTGGTCAGCAACCTTCTGTTGCATGAGTGGAGTTCAGATATGTGGTAACAATGCTGCAATAAACCATTCCTTGTGTTGCGCAGGACTAATGGTAAAGCTGACTTGGTCCAGTAGAACTTTGAATCTTTGATCAAAGTCCCAGACTGATTCACCGCGCCGCTGTTGAATCTCCTTGAGTTCAGTGATGCTCTGCGACTCCGATTTAGGCTTCTTAAATTCTTTGATTATGGCCGCCTTGATCTCTCCTAAAGTAGGGCTCTGAGTGCTGGAAAATTTCATGAACCATGTCAGATCCCGGTCCCGAAAAGAAGTAATGAGCTGCGCGGCTCGCACATCCGGATCTGTAATTTTCTTCGCGGTCCATACCGCTTCGCAGAGAAACCAGAACTGTTCTGGGTCCTCTGATCCCCTGCCTTTAAAGATGGGGAGTTTAATGTCATCAACGAGGTGGGCCATGGAGTTTCTGGGGGGGTTGGGAGGGGGACACGATGTCGATGGGGGGGGATTTACGGGGGCAGACTGGCCTGTGGCCGGAATACTCGGGCCTGGTTGACTCTCAGACTGCGATGGAATTTCAGGGGTAGCGGGGCGGCGTTGCGGGGTGACCGGAGGGTTTCCAACCGAAGGGTCGTCTTCGGAATCTGACTCTTCAGGGTTTACAGGGGTGGACGCGGTAACCTGACCTAAGGAAGAGGGATCAAAATCTCTCTTATACCTTTTTCCGTTTCGCAGCAACCCACTTTGCTCGTCGAAGGGGTGTCACTTGCAAACATATGTTAGTACGACGAAACTAATAGTCCGATTCAAACAACAATATACCCGTTTCGGCCAATAGTATTTTAATCCTTAATCTTAATAAATTCAAAAACGTACCACAGGGACCTTTGAAAAACTGCCGTTCAGCTTCGCTGAAAGAGGTGCTCGTGTCAATGGCAAACTCTGTTACAAAGGCTTCCAACGTTCGCGTCGTCCAGAAGTCAACAACGCGGGAGACTTCGTTGTTCACGTGTTGCACAAGATTGACCCTTGCGGGGGTCCACACAGGAATCCGTCGAGCTTGAGAGTTCGTCCTCCTCTCTGTGAACCTAGACAACCACTGGTGCAACTCTATGTGGATACTACCAAAAAAAATTTCATAAGCATCACAAAAAACATACCTTTGTAAAAATTCACTTGCACTACACCGCGGATTGGCGTTCTCTTGCTGCGCAAATTGCAAACAGATCTTAGCAAACCAATCACTGATTTCCTTCACAGAGGGCCTCCAGAACATAGCCCTTGTGGTACAAGGTAAACCCCTCTTGAGCAGGTACTGAGTTCAACTAGCAACGGAACCAATTTGTTGTGCAATAGGGCAGACTCGGGTTTAATCCTTTAGTGTCGCACCAACAAAAGACCCACAGCGTTGGCCCTTTCGGCAACAACCTGCTCGCAGGTTGCAGTCTCACCCGAAACAGCTATGGGGTGCCGCAGAATCAGGTTTCTGCAAGCAGAGAGGGGGATTACTGTACCTTAGCCTTTAATAACCTTATTAATTAATAATAATAAAGCTCTACCATTCATTCACATATAGCTTCGCAGATAAATAAACAGTCGTGACTTGCCCAACCCACTACGGGGAATTTGCAGCGAAGCTAAATATTAGCAGCGATCTAATTATCAGATGTATACAGTTATTAATGCATAAAAGACAATAGAAATAGAAACAGCACAAGAAACCACAACACCGGATATAATGTGGTTCACCCCCAGTGTAGGGGTTACGTCCACAAACTGTGTTCTATTCAACTTGCTACAAAACCACAGTTTGATCTGCGCACTCAGCTGCAGATCCCTTCAGTCCTCAAAAGGCCGCGCACACAGCAGCAGGCCCCTGCACACACAGCTGCAGGTCTTTCCTTACAATCTTCTTTACAAAAACCCTCTGCGCACACAGCTGCAGAGGTCGTCCACGCACACAGCTGGGACTTAACCTTCTTCTTACAAAATCAACCTTAACTTCGTCTTAATCTTTCTTTCATCATAAAACCTAACCTATCTTATTTACACAAGCGCTTATTTATACAGCGCATTTTTACAAAACCATGGTCTTAAACCATGGGCACCCAAAACCCAAAACCCTGGATTTCAACCAAGGGTTTATTACAATAAAGGAATTTTAACTTAACCCCGACACCCCTAAGACTATTTTGAGTCCCCACTCGCGGAGTTATCCATCTTATGGGTCATTAGAGTGCACGCCCCAACAAGTATTGCTTCTTCTTCACTAGTCACTCCTGATGTGGAAACATCCTTAGATATGTATGGCAACAATGACTTAAGGAACCACTCTAATAGAAACTTAGGAGGGATGGTAGCTTTGATAAGACTCTTTCGCCTCCTCCACTCTTGGATATGATCCGAGATGTGGGTTTCCTTGTTTTGTCTGAAAGTAGACAACAAATCCGTTCCGAAATCGTAACGGACCGGAAGCTGAAAGTGACTGAGGAAAGCACTAGCTAGGTCCCAGAAACTACTAAAAGCTGCAGAAGGCAGCTCAATGTACCATTTTTCCGCAGTGCCAGTCAAGGTCCTCTGGAACAGCCTCAATCTCACTGAATATTCATTCAATGAGTTGGAAGAACACCATAAATGGAAGGTGGTGGCATGAGCCCCAGGATCTTCACCAGCGTTACCTTCGAACTTAGGGATGTCCGAGGGCAGTTTGGTGGGAACAGGTGGCCACAAATGGTCATGCCTCACCGGGTCATTCATCAATTTTGATAAGTCTGGCAAGTTCAAAGTTGCCAGAAAAGGAAGTTTGGGCCTAATCGGTGTACTAGATGTGCCAGCTTGGGTATTAGAGGGTCCATCCCCCGAATGCCCATAGGTAAAGGTGGGATTGCCCCCTGACACCGATTGTGAAGTGGGAAGGTTGCTTTGAAACAGATTCCATCCATAGGCCACAGGATTTTGGGTGGGAGGTGCAGTGTACATGGTTCGGGCCATCCCCATAGAAGCTGGGGTCTGAAGGATTGGAGCAGGTATCCCTCCGCTAAACAAAGAGAAGGGAGAGCTCGAGTATGGGACCGAAATAGGGGTATGGAAGCTCTGCCCATAAGAGGTGTTTCCCCCAAACTGCACTCCTACATATGAAGGAGTTGGACCTACGTATGGACTGGATGGGGGAATGTGCCCCCCGTTCCAAGGAAATCCTTGGACATAAGCTGAGGATCCTACCGGACCACTCTGAGTAGTGTAAGGGAAGGAAGAAGGAATGGTAGGTATACTGGGGATCCCAGCAACCGTGTTACCAGAAATACCTCCTATGTTGGAGTGAACCGGTGGTTGAACCACCCGGCTCGCTGGAGTCAAAGGTGTAGAAGGAAAACTAGATCTAGGGGCACTAACCGGGGGAGGTAGCACCCCTTCAACCGGAAGGGTTGAGGTAAACACAAAAGAACTTTCTTCCGCAGAAGACATGACTCTACTCAAAGGAACACCTACTACTGGTGAACCAAAAGGTCTAACTTGGACCATCACAGGATTGTTAAGATCAGTCAAGGGGGTGTTAAAATTTCTTGCAAACTCGTCAGTCTGCAATTCTTCTATCTCGACTGTGTCAAAATCAAAACGGTTAGCTATCAATTTCGGTTCACCAAGAACCTCACTTACTCCTACTGGTTCAAAAGAACTGTCTGTGCCTAATCTCCGCCTTTGGGGTAAAGGTGGAGGCTCCAATGCAGTGAGAGGAGCAAGGTTTCTCAACCTTCTAACAAGTTGGTCCTCCAGAATTAAAAATTTGACTAATCACACCCTAAGGTCAACTAAACACAAGCAAATCCATAGAGCATACACTAAAAGGATCCTAGAGTCTCAAGCAATCAAACCAGGGTATAAATATATGCTTTCCCGAAGAAAGCTGATGAACGATTACTTGGCGTCCTTGAGGGGTTCTCAGGCACAAGCGGAGGAATCACCCACCACCCTCCTGCACTTTCCACAAGGGTTACCTTCCAAGCCCGTTCAAGGTGAACCAGAAATAACCTTCCGGTTTACCTAGGTATGAACCCTAAGAGACAAGAGACTAAAGGCTACCTTGACAATACCAGCTGTCTGGGGGGACAGTCGTCAGCCGAACTCATACGCATGGGCAGGGTAGCTGAGCCCAAAAATCTGTCTAGGACAGAATCCCCAGATGCGTAAAAGTCCTGGGTTACGTTTTGATAAGGATTCGGAGGGTTATCTCCTCTGTCCAAGCCTCCACGCGGCCTAGTGCTTAACTCCCGTTTGAGAGGAGCTTCTGAGATACAGTGATAGAATCAAGGATTTACCTAAAGAACGGTCCACTACGTCTGAGTTTATAACTTGTGGGAAGTTTACACTCCCTAGCCCACAAGTCTAGCCTAAGCTAGTAGGTGAAAGGCCCCTAAAAATAAAAACTTACTAATAAATTTTAATTTATGCGTTTATTTTAGAGGGTTGTTTCTTACTCAAGAGGACATGGAAGTGATATACTGTATGGTGTTTTGACTCAGCAAGAAATAAATGAAATTAAAGTGCATTCAAAGAAAACTACTACTATAAAACAAACTTCTTTTCATTTTTTCAAATATGTATTGATGAACTAAAGCACTGATAAGAGAAACTAAGCCTATGTTTTTGTAATTTTCTGAGATAATATATTTTTAAAATGAAGCAAACACTACTTATGCAAAAATCACAATGCAAAAGACTAACTATGTTTTGTTTTTCACTTTAAAAATTGCTCAAAAAGAAATACTATGCATCTACAATGCACTATGCTTGAGTAAACTTGAAACTTATGAACTGTATATAAACCACAGACTGAAACAAACAGGCTGACAGAACCAACGGACCAGCAAGAGAAGCAGGCTAGGAACCCTAGCTTGGGTGCAAACAATGACACAAAACCACTGCAGACTTAAAAAGGCAAGTGCAAACCAGCAACTGTTAGAAAATAGACTGGACAAACAGAGCCCAAGACCCTGATCACTGATCTGGACTAAGACACTTTAACCAAGAACCGAAACAGGCCAAATGCTTCAGGATGCAAACAGTAAATAAACCAAGTAAAAAGACTCAATGGCTTTCAAAAAGCACTAAGATGTGATCACCTGAGGCAATCAAACAAACTCTACAGCATTCTTAAAGAAGGTATTCTCAGAAAACAAGGACTATAACAAGAAAAGACACAAGCAAACTCTTCTTTAAAAATCCAAACTTTCAGGAGTACTCGCGACTGTCTAGCAGTGCAACTCGTGAATGCTCGCGACTGTGCAGTATAACAACCCGCGAATGCAACTTTATACTCGCGACTATTCCGTAGAACAACCCGCGAATGGGTATAAAACATTTCTCAAAAGCAAAGAAAAAACCCTAAGACTTTCAAACGCTGAAGTAAGCAAGAGCCAGGATAAAAAAACCACAAACAGACTCACAAGCAAAACTGGTCAGGATAACAGAAATGACCTACAACAGTCTAGGCTTCCCCAGTGGAGTCGCCAGTTCTGTTGTAAGGGATTATGCACCTAATAATCGTAGGTCGGGGGTTACCAACATACTCAAACACTTGCAGGCAATTGACTTCTAAAGTACAGAATAGGAAATAGAAGGGTTAGAAGAACTTACTTGTTAAATGAAGTTCGATCCTTGCTCTTCCAATCTGCTTCACTTCCAAAGTCTTCAAGGCTCACTCCTCTTTCACCTGTTCAGAGACAATCTTCCAGATATAGAGTGATTCATATATATATATTAGCAGGTTAAATAAATCAAATATGAAATGCTGAAGCATAAACAATTATCAAACCAAGATATATGAGACACATGTGGAAGAAGTAATCTCTTTATTATCAATAATGAGAAAGTTCAGAGTACAACCAAACGTCTGAGACAAGGACTCCTCTGTCACCAAAGGATTCTAAGTTTCACTGCTCCAAAGACTTCTGTGAACAATCCACCAGCATAACTTTGCTCTAAAGTGTAAGTGTCTACAACCCTCCCCAAGGCCTGTATTTATATGGGTGAAATAAGGCAGTTCTCGAAGGTTAGGGAGGTTATAGCAGTTAGGGAGATTAAGTAAAATGACTTAACTAAACTCCCATTAGCGCATGATTTTGTGTTTTCATGTTAAGAAGCACATTCGCGGGTATGTAGTAGAGCAACCCGCGAATGACTCATGAATCTGTATAAGCGCAACTCACGAATACAAGGATTCGCGACTTGCTGTAAGGGATACTCGCGAATGATGCACGAGTTGTCTAAAAGGAGAGTCGCGAATACATCCTAACATGGCAAAATGGCAAAGTAACTAGCTGGATGAAGGTAGAATGTATTTCATGACAAGCCAAGCTATAGTATTAAGGGAAAACCTCTATCCATAAGTGTCCTTTTGTGTGCCGACATGAGGGATATCAACACTCGGATGGAGAGGTGCCACTCAGGTGTATAACACCTCCTCCTAGTGGTCCCAACGGTCCTGGTGGTCCCGAAGGCCCTGGTGATCCTCCTCCTAGAGGCTCCGGTGGTCCTAACGGTCCCGATCCCGAAAATAAACCCCCAGCGGGTGGATATTTCGGCGATTCTTCATGAAAACGACCTATCTATCAGTCTACTTATGGTCCTACTAGTACTTATATGCCATATCAATACTACCATTATGTACAACCTAATCTCCAGTTACCTTTCCTAGAAACTTTGGACTTTCTTGATTTGTCTGAGTTGATTAATGATCCCATTCAACATAACCCCTCGTGGCCTCCCATTCCAGTAAAGTTACCATCGGACATCCCAAAATTCGATGGGAAGCAGGGAGATGATCCAAAAAACCATGTCATGACATTCCATTTGTGGTGTTCTTCGAACTCCCTAATGGATGATTTAGTTCGTTTAAGACTCTTCCAATGAACTTTAACCGGTACTTCCACGAAATGGTATATTGAACTTCCACAACATTCGTTTGTGGATTTTGGTTCTTTGGCAATTGTATTTCTTACACACTTTCAGCTTCCTATCCGTTATGAAACGGGTACATATCTCTTAACTTCTCTGCGACAGAACACCTCCACCCACATATCCGATCATATCCATGAGTGGAAAAGGAGGAGAATACTTATCAAGGCTCCTATCCTGGATCAATTGTTAGCTGATTGGTTTACTAAATCTTTGTTGCCTCCAATCGCCCGAGATGTGGCTATGGATGGTTCCGTTATCGAAGAGCAAGCCATTAGTCGAGCCCAATATCTGGACTTGGTCTATTCCCAATTCGTAAAATTGTATGACTTGATCCCTCAAGCTCCTCACCCAAGCACCGATCCTACTAAGCGACCAACAGAAACCCCTGTTGATGGGATTGCTGGTTCAATCCAGTCCCCGTCGACAGCAAAACCTACCAAGCAACCCCAGACTTCCACCGCTACTCCTTCAACTCCCAAGGTTTTCACCGAGGTTAGTTCCATTCAGAGTACTCAAACCCCCGGCAACAATAAAATGAAAGGTAAAGCTAAAAATAAAAAACCTGGAAACCAACAAGAGAATCCAAAACCAACCATCAACGAGAACGATAAAGGGAAAAGAAAAGAAAAATGTCCATGTCTGCTATGCGGAGGTGACCACTTTACGAAAGAGTGTCCTTGTCGTGAAGAAATCACTCAATTTCTAAAAGCTAATCCCGCACCAGTAGTTCTCACGGATCTTTTTCCCTCTCAACAACAGCTGATAGACCACATGTCTAATCAGGGAAATTCTAGTTCTTCCGAGAAAATTTGCATGATGTCCTCAGACACTATTAGTTTGAAAACTCAAAGTCAGAGTTATGAAAAACCCATAGACAAGAAAGAAGACAATTATTTTTCAGGAAAAACTCTCTCTACTAGTTCTCCCGAGTCCTCGTCTACTGTTCTCCTAACCATCGAGAAACCTAATCTCGACATGGTTTTGCATCCACCCAAGAGTACTTTTAGGAATGCTGTTTTTAATCCTAATTCCTAAGCTACCCAATTTTATAATGTAGTTGAAGATCTTGCTTAGGCACCATGTGCAATGTCTACCTTGGAAGTACTCCAAAGTTGTCCTACACAACGCAAAAACTTGTTAACTGTGTTAGGAGCTCTAGAACCGGATGATACTAATTTGATTCATTTCAATGTCGAGAACTATAAGTCTAGACTACCTCACAAACTCGCTTTCCAAATCATAACGAAAGTAGTAGGAAATAAAGTCTTTAGAACTGTCTTAGACAAAGGAGCTTCAACTTCGGTTTTGTCTTTGTCTTGTTGGAAAGCTATTGGCTCTCCTGAGCTTGTAACATTACCTATGACTTTGAAAGCCTTTGATGGAAGAGGTTTCCAGCCCCATGGTCTCATAACATCCCTTTCAGTCGAGCTTGGGGGCAAAGATGTTTCTATTCAAGTGGAAGTAGTAGATGCCCCTTTAGACTACAACCTCCTATTAGGAAGAAATTGGTTTTACACCATGACTGCTGTCGCTTCGACGATATATTGAACTGTCCAATTTCCGCATCTAGGGAGGATTGCAACCATTGACCAGCTCAATTTTTGTACGTCGTATGTTACTACCCCTACAGCTACTAACATCCCTATGTTAGGCCATTCCCCTCCTCCTTACCAGTCGATTGGGGTAGGAATGTTGAAGGATTCTTCCCTTATGGGAAGTTTTCCATCAAACCCTCCTAACACAGAGATGGCGACAATAAATATGATTTTGTCGTTTGATTATGATCCAAAGGGAAAACAAATTGTTGAGTCCACCTCGTTGAGTCCGTATGAAGAAATGCACAACGTTATCCAAAACCTTTCCGATGACCACACTAATGACCTTCATCTAGTGGCTTTGGACCCTTACCACCTGCCCTACTGTTTATAACCCTCTCTTCCTATTCTGGATTATCTCTCCCAGAACTTCGATACTATACAGTCTTAATTCGCAAGCGTTGCTAAAATCAAAGAAGAACTTGAAGAGGTTGAAGAAAATGTCGAAGAAGGATAAATTGTAATGAATACCTTGAATGGTCTCCTTAGATCATGGGACTCATTTATTCAAGGAATTTGTGTAAGGAGGCTAATCTCTTTTAGCAGACACTGAGAAGAAATTGCACAAGAAGAAGCTTGACTCGTGACAAGAGAAGAGAATATGGGAGAAACTGAAGATCAATATCTCACAGTTCACACCAGGAAGAACTTCAAGAAGAAGGAGAAGACGGAGAACTTTAATCACAATAGGAAGAAGGACACAAAACAAAAGAATACCAAGAGAGATCCTTCCATTGTTTGATGCTACACTTGTGATGAAAAGGGACACTTTGCAAGAAATTGTCTTTTCAGGAAAAGGAGACACCATGCTCATGTTGTCGAAAATGATAAACCAACAAACAAAAGATTCAGATCAAGAGTATGTGCTAATATCAACACTTAATGGCACTATCTCACACATAATCAATGATTGGCTTGTGTATTGTGGAGCTTCTAAACACATGACGAGATAGAATAAATCATTCATTAATATGTCTGAACATGAGTCACCTTAGAAGGTGAAATTTGGGGATTATTACCAATGCCCCATAGAGGGAGTGGAGAAGATTCATACAAGCTTGAATTTGGGAAATCCTTAAAGATAAAGGATGTGTTATATGTTTCAGGATTGAAAAAGAATATTATTTCAATCTATGCACTAGATGCAAAGGGAATTAGAGTTGCATTTTTCGATGGAAAAGTTCTAATGTGTCATATACGGAAGATAATAGAGGATGCAACAATGATTGGAGAAGAATATGGAGGCTTGTACAAGATAAAGGGACAACCTGAATAAGCACTAGTTCATGAGTTAATTGAACCAAGAAAAATATGGAACATAAGGCTTAAACATGTGCACTAAATAACACTACCAATGGAAAGAAAAGAAGTATATGGACTGCCAGAGATCCAGGAAATGCATGAAGGAATTAGCAAAAGATGTACATAAGGAAAGAATGTGAAGAAGACATTTCCCAGCAGTGACATAACGGCCAAAGGAATACTATAGATAGTACACTTGAATGTATGTGGACCCGTGTCTTATAGCTCATTAAGCGAGTATGTGTACAATGTTTCCTTTATAGATGATTTCTCACATAAGACTTGGATTTATTTCTTGAAAGGGAAAAAAGAAGTTTTTAGTAAGTTCAAGGAATATAAATTCTTGGTTGAGAACCAAACCGATAGGAATATCAAGACTCTACAGTAAGATAATGACAGAGAATTCACCTCGAAAGAATTCAAAAAACTCTGTAGAGATTTCAGGATTAAGAGGGAGTTGAGAACTCCATTGAATGGGGTTGCAGAACGAAAGAATCAAACCATCATGGAAGCAGAAAAAGCAATGTTGCATGACCAGGATATTCCTATGCACCATTGTGAGAGGAAACAAGGATGGTTGTGTATGTACAAAACCGTACTCCTCATGGAGTACTTGAAAACAAGACTCTTGAAGAGTCTTTCTTAGGAGAGAAACTAGAAGTTAGGCATCTGAGAATATTTGGTTTCCTGGTGTACATACATATCCTAAAGGAGAAAAGTACCAAACTCAATCCTTCTAGTAAGAAGGTGTTGCTGCTGCAACTTTTCTCCCCAAATCTCTTAAATTTTGGGCCCCTCCTCATAACTGAATATCGCTTCAGGTTGTTTCATCCTTGATGTTTCTTCGGTCATGCTTTAAGTCTGGATGTTTTGAACAATTTACATACAGCCTGCTCCCATAATTTGTTTGTGCTTGAATTTTTGCAGCGGGTCGCATAGTTGGGTTTAGTCTTGCCAGTTGTCTTTGATAGGCCATCGTTTTGAAAATGAAATGGTCCTTGACTGTTGTTGATTTTTAAAGGATTTCGAACACTTAATTTTTATGTCAAATTGGCTGATTTTGTTCTTTTTCCCTCCGCTGTTGTGGCTCCCAAAGCGGTTTAGCGTCCGAATTCCAAATCGCTCCGACGTCCGATTCGTATTTGTCTTAAATCGCTTGCCTGTAGCTTTTACCCTTCCACCGTTGCGGCTGGGAAAGCTATTGAGCTTCCGATTCGAATGTCTTCTGATGTCCGATTAAGCCTCTCCCGCCCGCGTTTCGCATCATTTTAGCGCTTGTCTTTCCGTCGTTACGGCTGGGAAGTCCATTTGGCGTCCGACGTCAAAGTCACCCGATCTTCGATGGAGTTTTCCCACCCACAGCTTTGAATCGCGCCTCTTAGTCTTCTTTTTCTTCCCGCCGTTGCGGCTGAGCCAAGTCTTTGACTTCCGATGTCAGTATCCTTCCGACTTCCGCCGTGGTGCACCAGGCCATTTGTTTTTGTGGAGAAGTCGTTTCAGTTTGTATAATCCACCGCTCTGTTTCATTGCACCGTCCCAAATGGATAATACACGTGGTTTAATTGCAGGTGTGCGTAAGGAGCTGATGCGTGAAGACGTAGAAGAACAGTTTAGAAAAAATTGAAACGACACCGACCAGATCACTGAAAGGGCCCTCGAAGCGGAAGACAAAGTCAATAACGCTAAAGGCACGAACCTGACTGCTAGTCTGTTACTAAAAGAATCATGAGTGCATACAGACAATTCAGAAAAATACGAAACACTGGGGAGACCGAAAGGTCATGCGTGG
>LPNX011061506.1:36105-56341 GCA_001517045.1 Pseudotsuga menziesii | reverse complement strand
TAAGACTTTTTCAATTCAGATGCATGGTGTTAGAGGATAATTATTTGCTTAGATAGGAGGAAATACTTGTTAATTATCCTACTATTAAATGGAGTTAAGAATGAAAAAAAACTGTAGGTTTGAAGTTTACGTGATAAACTGGGAAAACATACCCTAAACTTTGCTCATATCCTATCTCAACGGATAACATACATTATTGGTTAAAATTTCTGTTTATGACAACTTTGAAGTTTTCAAGATTGTCATTCTTAATTAAGGATTTCAAAAATATGAATAAGAAAGAGTATAGCTAAGCGGTTTTATATAATCTACTATAGCCATCTTCCTTAATGGTATGGTCGGAAACACTTATAATAAGTCTAAATTATGAATATCTGGAACTCACCCTAGAGGTGCTTTAAGTTTATCCCTTTACTGTCATTGTAGGAAGAGGTAAAATCCTTTTCATAAAAACTCTATAAAATAACTGAAGAGTTATTTCAGACAGTACGCCTGGTTTTTATTATACAAGACATTTCTAAAATGTAATTCTTTGATACGGTGTAGTGACATCAAGTAAACAGAAATAGGCTTATCATATCATTTTCGAAAACACTTTTGTGATAGAAAGAAACATTTCAGTTTTCTAATTTTCGTTACAACTAGTAATTTATAGACGTTCTAGAAACTCTAGAGAAAATCTTAAAAGAGTAAGGAAAAAGCTTTACCTCCAAAGGCAGGATAAAATTGGCTAGTATGTGTTAAATTTTACTGATTGAATTGGAACAACAATTTGAGGAGTATTACTTTAAATTGATAGCAGTAACTCGAACTTTACCTGTCAGCTGTAAGAACAGAAGGAACTTTATGCATTAGCGTAACGCTAAGTAATCCCCATCTTGTCACGACAAATTCACCTTATGTCACAAACAGAAAAACATTCAGTAACTGAAAAGAAAACTATTCTTTAAAAGAATAAAATTAAAAAGGGGTCATGATCTTACAATATCTGTAGGAATATCCAATTCAACATTTAACGACTGCATTAATATGATTTTTATGCCTTTTTCAAAGTTTTAATTTTTTTGAAAATTTTGGGGTGTTGACAGGGAAACCCAAACGATTTACTGTTTGTTTAAATACTGGAAAGGGGGAAGTTACAAAGGGCCTTTTCCCTGGAAAAATTTGTAAACTCTTTTGCTTGTAAGAGGAACTACTTCGTTTTACAGTCAGAAAGTGCAACTTTTGCCTGCTGGAGAGAGCGAAATGTGGAATGTATCAATGCGACTAAATGAATAATGTTGAAGATGAACTATTTCGTTTTCAGCTGTGTTTCATTTACTGTGAGAGTATTTAACTTCCTGAACCTATGTTCTTGTTGAGTGTTCTTCAGTATCTTTTGGGATGTCTTCCACTGTGAGTAATAAATGTTGTTCATAAAATAATCGGCTATCTGGTTGTTTAAATATCTGTAATTGTTCATGTGTCTTGAATGGAGTATTAGCTATTTGTAAATATTCATAATGCACGTACAAAATGTATTACTCACCAATGAATGATAACTCTTCTCCCTAGGGATAGTTTAGGTAGTTAGTTTATTTTTTGTGTTGTATGTGTTTTGGGTGCTTGTGAACCTTAAGACGAGAGGTAAGAATCTGCGCATCACATTGTGACCGTTCCTTGCATCTTTAGCACCCTGCATTGTTAGTTAGGCACTTGCATATCATACATTAAGTCAAAAAATATCAAAATCACGGTGGACCGGGCCGCAGCCGGTAAAGCCTTTTGTTGTGTTACTTTGACCTATGGTAGCCGGACCGCAAACCAGACGGATTCCCTATACCAAACAGTCAACGGGCTAGTTGGGAACGTTGATTGGGGAGAATCCCTTACTGTTGTTGCCTGCGATTTTCGGGGCCCCAACAGTTTTGGTGCTAGAAGGAGGGCCGCCAGTGTATGGATGGCCGAGGAAACCCGTTTTCCCAAGAATATTCCACTGGTAACAGTTCTGAAAGCAGTGGGTTTCATAATCCAATTCCAGAAGAAAGAGAACATCTATATTCTGTTGGCAACGAAATTGTTAATGATCTGAAAAGACACACCAGGGCATATGTAAAGAAGATTGGAGGATTGCCAATCATCCCTGAACTGCCCAGAAGAGAGTATAAAAAGAAGGATCGTCCTGAAGCGGAAGGCTCAGTGTTGGTTGGAGACTGGGAAGAGCTTGTAGAAACAGCCTTACAGGAAGTTGTGCTACCTTTGAATCAAGAAGGCCCAGAAACCCCTCATAGTTCTCCTACTCACACTCCAGTTGGTTCACCTCCTCACTCTCCACCCAGGCTCATGGCTGGCATAAACGCAAACCAACCACCTAACCCGCCAAATCCGCCACCTGCATGGAGAGCCAGATCACCTTTAAACCTGACCCCTCCGTTACATGATTTGCCTCAATCCTTTGAAAAATTGCTGCCCAAATTCGACCTCAATGAGAAGATACTAGTAGATGATCATCTGCAGAGTTTTTACTTGGCAATAGAAGGATTGAGGGCTGGGGAACATGAATATGTAGTCTGCAGGCTATTCCCGCATACCCTTAAAGGAGCTGCAGCATCATGGTACTTTGGGTTGCCTGCTAACTCTATCCCTGATTGGGATACCTTCGAAAGAATTTTCAGAAGTAAGTACGCAACTTAGAAAACTCATGCGGCTCTCATGAAAGGGCTGTGCGCGTTGAAGAAAGAAAGAAAAGGTGCACAGTTTCACACAAAGGTTTGCAACCTATCTCACGAATTTCTCTGAAACGGATAGACCTTCAGACAAAGTTCTGATTGAATATTATACTTCAGCTTTAGGCCCCAATCTGGCCATGTTTTCCGAAGGCAGGGCCAAGCCTACGTTGACGGAAACCTATGAAGAGGCTGAAGTAGTGGAAGCTGAAAGAGAGCGTATTGAAGACTATCCAGAGCAGTCAGGAGAAAAGGGTGTGGGAACAAAAGCCTTATTGTTTATTAAGCCTAAGGAAGAAAAGTCGCCAGATTTGGAAAATATGGCCAAAATGATGCATAAACTTTCCAACAAAATCATAGATATGGAGAAAGAAAAGGAAGCACAAATTTTTTATAAGCCATATTATAAGAAAAGAGAGGATAAGCATCAGTCTCAACCTCCTCCTCACAATGCTGCATCTATGAATTTAACAGAGGTAGGCTTGGAAAATTTTTGCACTTTCCACCAACAGCCACACTCTGAAAAGAATTGTCCTCAATGGATTAATTCGATGACGTTGGTCATGAATCAACTGTTAGATTCTAGATTAACAGAAGAGGGAGAAGAAGAAAGAAAAGATACTTCTACTTCTAATTCCACTAAATAGCAGGAAGAAGAAACCATGGCTTTACAGAATTTTGTTTCGTTATTTGACGCTGAAGAAGAAAAGACTCAGGGGTACAAGGACGTTGTGGAAACCAACGTAGCCACAAGGAGCCAAGGGATGGTTAAAGAAGACAATCTTATACTCCCAAAGATTAAGAGGTTACAGAGAAATATTAAGAAGAAATTTCAAAATAACTCCTTGGCTGATAAAATTCCAGAATTCACTATTACCAGCCAAAGTCCTAGACAGAATGATACAACGGCCAAGCCAAATGAAGGTAAGGAGAATGCTGACAGGCCTCATCCCACGGAACATCAGATGGATTATGAAATTGTGGAGGATTTAAAGAAGATAAAGGTGAATGTTCCACTATTCGAGATGTGCAAAGTGCCGCAGCAAAAAGAAAGGCTGTTGAGAGCCCTTGAAACATCAGATGAGAAGACACCCACTAACAATCAACCAGAAGAAGAAGAAGAGATTGGATAGAACAACAGTGGAGGTAAGTCCAAGCACAAGCATCCACCTTTCCTCCTTACTTTTGAAATCTTTAACTACAATGTACATAATTTCTTGGTAGATTCAGGGGCAACTGTTAATGTCATGTCGATATCTGTCTGTAAAAGAATCAATGGGCAGCCTAAGCCATCCTCGTGGAGAGTAGTTCAGTTGGACAGGATAGATGTGAAGGTAATTGGTGAGATGGAAGATGTCCTAGTCCGTCTGGCTTCAAATGATAAAGTATGCCAGGTCATTAATATCGTGGTGGCTGATATACCAGATGCATACGGCCTTATCCTGAGCAGAGATTGGTCAGCCAAACTTAATGGATATTTCGCTTCTGATTGGTCACATCTGTGGTTGCCATACAAAGGAAGTCCGAACCAGATTAAGGTTTTGAGGGAGCCTCATATGAAGTACAATGTTACCCGACTTGAAGAAAAGAATGAACATGTGGATTCTGTCTTGGGAAACTACTTTATTGAGTTGGAACCAGGTAATTACCAAGCAGAAGAAGCCAGCAACACGTCTGATACCCAGCCTGATCTCCTTCGATTCTCACAGGCTGATGAGATTGAGTGTAAAATAGTAGACTTAGTAGTAGGAGTAGATGTGTTTTCAGTAGTTAATGATTTTTGGACTTTATTTTTCGATGGCTCTAAGACATTAGAAGGGTCAGGGGCCGACTGTGTCCTGATCGACCCACAGAAGAATAGGCATTTTCTTTCTTGTAGATTAGAGTTTGAGTGTAATAATAATACAGCTGAGTACGAAGCGCTAGTGCAGGGACTGAAGAAAGCGATTGAGTTAAAGGTAAGTAATTTAAAAAATTTTGGAGATTCTGAAATTATTGTGAAACAAATCCGGAATCAGATACATTGTGTTTCTCCTACTTAAGGGCTTACCAGAACGAGGTATGGGATTTTCTTAAATGTTTTAATGCATTCAACATTATTTCAACTCCAAGAATTAAAAATGCAGCTGCTGATCTGTTGGCCACATCAACCGCTAGACTCGTACCCACTAATAATCGATGTTCTGTCGAACTGCTTTTCAGGCCCTCTGTACCTGATATGATTACGAACCTACGAGTGTTTGATGATGACCAGTAGATCATAGAATGTTTAACGAATAATGAGGTGTTTACAGGAGCGATCATAGACGATGAAGAGCATCAGGCTGAGATGAAATACAATAATTTCATTCCTAAAGGAGTCAGAAAGTTGGAAAAAATGTTCGATTTAAATGAAAAATTCAGAAGACCACCCAACGTGAAGACCCACAGCTCATCTCTGCAGTTTGAATTGATTAATTTAGGGACTGAAACAAATCCTAAGTTCATGAATCTCGGCAAATGCTGTTCGCCAACAGAAAGAGACAAATTCATCAGTCTATTTAAACAATATAAAGATGTTTTCGCATGGACGTACGAAGATATGAAAACGTATGACACCAGCATCATCAAGCATGTCGTCCCCATTAAAGCAGGCGTCAAGCCATATCAGCAACCTTTGAGGAAAATGCATCCGAAATTGGAACCACTGATTCAAAGTGAAGTGAAGAAGTTATTGGACGCAAGAATCATCTTCAAAGTCAGACACTCTGAGTGGGTATCAAATCTGGTACCAGTAAGGAAAAAGTCTGGAGAAATCAGACTCTACGTGGATTTCAGGAACTTAAACCATGCATCAGATAAAGATAACTATTCTGTGCCATCCATGGAGCAGCTACTACAGATGGTTTCAGGTTTTGAACTATTTTCATTATTAGATGGTTTCTCTGGCTACAATCAAGTATTAGTACCCGAAGAAGACAGATTAAAGACAACGTTCAGAAGCAAATGGGGAACCTTTGCCTATAGAAGGATTCCTTTTGGGATGATTAATGCTGGAGCGACATTTCAGAGGGCTATGGACATAGCTTTCCTCAGATTGATTGGACGAAGTGCGGTAGTATACCTTGATGACATTACAATATTCTGAAAGAAAAGAGAAGAGCACGCGTTTCACTTAAAGCAAATTTTCGAACGATGCCAAAAATATGGCATCTCCCTCAATCCTAAGAAATGTGTGTTCGCTGTCACGGAAGGAAAGTTGCTGGGTCACATAGTTTCAAAGAAAGGGATCTCCATTGATCCAAAAAGAATTAAGGCTATTGAACAAATCCCCTTACCCCATAATAAAAAAGGAATGCAATCATTCATGGGAACCATAAATTTCGTACAAAGGTTTGTGCCTGATTTCACTCAAACTGTTAAGCCGTTGCAGTAGATGGTCAAGCAGAATGCTCAATTCAAGTGGACTGTGTTTGTGCCAGAAATTGTTTCTAAGGCCAGAGAAACAAGCCAACACACACTCAAAATAAAATTCAATAAAACAGATAAGGTTTAGGGTTTCTGTAATGTTTTAATGGTAGTAATCTTTAGGAACTAACAGGGAATACATTCAGAAGCCAAATAACAACTAAATCATAAACAAAAGATGATAAAGATGCATGATATATCAACAAGATCCAATAGAAAGACTATGCTGAAGTTCATACCTAACAGACAAGCACTACCAGCCAATACACATTAACCAACAATGAATATATCTATTAAGAAACTAAACAAGTTCAATAATGAATCCAACATAGAAAAAACTGAAGGATAAAAGTCATGTATATCTCATAATTCATCAGCAAATGCTTATAAGAGTCACAATACTTAGCTCTGAATAAGTCTGAAGATACAAACAGTCTGTAGACCTCCTATAGCTCCCAAAAATCAGAACCCTCTGAATGACTCTTCTATCTCTCTAAATAGTGCTTCTTTACAAAATCAGTTGGGTCTAAAACCTTAACTCCCTCCATCAACTCGCTGGGGTAAAGTAAAAAGTATAAACTTACAAAATTACAAAATATGCTAAAAATAGTAAATCATTAACATGTGTGTTTATCAAAAGATAACAACTAACTAAATGAACAACTGATTCATAGCCTTTTTGCTGCCTCAGCTAAGAGGGAAATGCCATCTAGTGCTTGCTCCTTCCTTTTAACTTTCTTTTGCTTCTGCTCCATGTCATTAATCTTCTTGATGAGCTCCTTGTTTCTCTGTTGTAGGTCTTGGACTGTCTTCTCCAACTTTGTGGAATGCATGTCAGTAGCTCTTTTCCTTCTGAGAACCTCTTTGGATACTTCTGACAGCTCCTGGAAATGATTATGGACATCCTACAGTTCTTCTATAAGCCCTCTGTTAACTTTCATTAACCCATCATTAACATCTTGTAAGTATTTCATATGTTGCTTATACTTCTGAATACTTTCTTGCAAGTTTTCTTCATCAAAACTAGGGATCTCAGGCATATTTGCATCCTTCATTAAAAAGTCTGAGAAATCGGTAGGAATACTAGGCTCTTTTATAATCCCTGCTCCCCTGAGTATAAGCTCAACTTCTTCTTCCCACTCTTGATTTTCAACAGGACATATTTTAGCTTTCTCTTCTTGCTGCTGTTTTAAGAGTTTATTTTTTATCTCAAGAATTATTGCAGATAATTTAGATGCAGGCTTGCTTGAATCTTCTAATGATTTTGATGAACTCTTGACTTCTGCAGGATGTACATAAGGAGCTTTTACAGCTGCTGGCTTCTTCCCTTTTCTGCCAGCTTTCTTAATTTCTGGATTTTCATCAGGAGATACATCATCTAACACAGTAACTTCATTTGTGTTTAACTTGGGATTGAGCAATTTTTTCATGTTCAGTCTTAGCTTGTTTGTTGACCTAGTTTTAGGTCTCCAATATGATGCTACTTCTCTCGGCATTTTCAGCTCCTTTCCTTGATGCTGGATAGCAGCCAACTCCACTACTTCGAGTTTACTCCTCTTTCTGTTAGGTTTTGTTACCTTGCTGCCTGAAGTAGGAATTTCTCTCTAGGCTTCAGCTTCAAATGTATTTTTTTCTACCTGCTCCTCTTCTAAAAGGTAACCTTCATCATCAGACTATATAGTAATGGGGCTTCTCTGTTTGACTTGCAATTCTTCTTCATGTACAGCCACCTTTTTTGTATCAGCAATTTTCATTTCATGAGAAACCTCTGTTGGTACCATGGGCTGTAGCAGCTGCTTTTGGTCTTCAAATAGTGAGTACTTGCCTTTGCTACTAGCTGAAAATACTTTGGGTTTATTATCCTCTTCCACTTGCTCTGATATTTTATCAGTTTTGACCTCTTCTTTAACCTCCATCTTAGGCTTTTGTCCTAGTTTTCTCATTAAAACCTTACCCTTGTCAGCTTTCCTTTTAGGTTTTGGATCTTCTTCTTTGGTTTGAAAACTAGACCAAAAGATAAAAAAGTCCCAGGTCTTCCCTTCATGTTGCAAAACAGTGTTAATAATCAGTTTAATCAGCCCATGATGAAAGATTGATTGAGATGTATGATCTTCATGCTGCTTAACCCTACTGGACATTTTCTGCAAGCTTTTCAAAAAGAAAAATGGCAAGCTCATCTTTGACACCCCCACCATGTGTTGCAAAAACCTGAAGTGGTACTTGTATACATAAGCGTACCTTCCCTCACAAGTAACATAGCTCTGCAGTATCCTAATTGGCTCAACCCACTCCTTTCTAAAATTTTGAATAAGGATGCCTTTATTCCAATCAGGGATGACATTTGGTAAAAGATATCTTTGTGGATCAAAGTCAAAAGGCAGCTTCTTGAACCATGATTCACCCTCATTTTTAATCCCTGTGGCTTCTGAGATCAACTCTACTGTCAGCTTGAATTTGAGAGTATTAAAGGTCACCATGTCATTTTTTAAAACTTGAGCAAACTTACAGGACACCTTTGTATTATGCCCATCTATCTTCTTAAAAAAGTCCATCCAACCTGCTTGCTGAAACAATTCAACACATCCTGGGAGCTTTTCAATCCACCCTACATCAGTAGGTTCTGCTCTGTTAATTTTACCACTCTTTCCCATTTTCCTTCAAAGGATGAAACTGTATAAGTTTTCAGGATTCAATCAATGATCAGCCAGGTGATGTTTCCTTTCCAAAACCTTCAGGTTTCACAAACAGCTCTCTTTACTCTTCTCTGACAGTTCCTTTTGTTTCGTTAATACAGGCTGGGCTTATTTACAAGTCATAATAAATTTAGATCAATGAAGTATTCTAAACTCCTCACTGCCTCTGATAACTGTCATTCCATTTCAATTACTCTAATGATAGTCCATCTCCAGCATGAAACATAAAACCTGTGTATTTAGTATCATAATCTGCCAGAAACCTGTATAGACAATCCCTGCACAATAAAAATTTACAAGAAAAATCTCGACTGTCAACCTTCTAGATAAATTGCAGACTGTTCAGAGGTTGGATGAGAGAAATATAAGGCAGAAATAATCTCAACCTTTATCATTTTCATCTCTCATCAAGTTGAACATAAAAATAATACTAGGCTTTCATCTGTCTTCAAGCTTTTAACTCGTTGCTGTCTCCATCTGTTTCCAAAAATAATAAACTTTCACACCTAACCACGTAGGTCTCCCTGCAATCTAAGTCTCCCTGCAACTTTAAGGTATTTGGCTCCTTTTGTATTATTTGTCAATAGAGAATCAATTTCAGACATCAAAAACACTGTCAATGTATAGGATCCTTACATCACTTTAGTTTAAACTTTGACAGAGTCAAATTTTATAAAAAACTACTATCTTCAACCCTCATTCAATCTAGCTTCTCAGAGCATCTTGGATGACTATTTGTCTGGCCTAAATTTTATTTTAAAGCATAATTTATCATTTCTTTTGATCAATTTGGGTTAAAACGAACCCCACCGAAAAAACCCCAAATTTGCAGTGATACTGGCTTATCGTGGAATACCTGATTGTAGATGCTTTAAACTGCTCTCCACGCTATCTGAGTACCGGCCTGAAGATTACAGATGTCTCTGCAGGCTTAATTTAACTCCAGGTGTCAAGAAGAAGAAGCCCTAGTTTTCTGGGAGACTATGAAAACCTGCACTATCTCTGCAATTGTAATCTCCGTGTTTTTAGGCAGGAACCATCATTCTATTAAGTTCTCTATCATCAAACATGCATGCATGCAAACATTCACTTCGCATTAGACCAAATTTCGCTGCTACCTGTCAAGCTGAAACGCATTATGAGTAATGATCACCACGTTTTGCCTCACGACTTGGAAATGGTTGGAATCATGATAAATCTGGAGTTCACACGTAGCAAACAGCTCACAGCAGGGGATTAGTCGCTCAGCATTTGAAATCGTGACAAAATTTTGCTAGAAAACCGGGAAAAATAAAGGCCACGATATTCTTGTAGCGTGGCTTCATTGTTTTTTAACCCCAGCGCTACAAGAATATATTAAGTGCTATTTTATCGCTGTTTTTCAGCTTTTGATCATTTTGCATGTAGTTTAAAAGCTACTAGGGTAATGATTATGCATTACTAGGCTCAGAATAATCATTTGTGAATCCATTTTTTTGATATAATGACCTTTAAAACTCCTTCAACAAAAATAAACCTATGGCTTAAAACTAAAAATTTCAAAGCAGGCTCAAAATTTCATGTAAACACTAAAAAAAATTTCCTAAAGAAGGAAAAATCAAAATAAAGTAAATGAAATAACTGGAAAGAAGAAGGAAATCAAACCAAAATTTAAGAAACAAAACCAAAATTGAAGAAAGAAAATTCAGACTTAACAGACTGAACTTGAGAAGAATGCTTTCAGCAAAATTAAGATTGCTGTTGCACACACACCCTCCTTGAAAAGTCCAGATTTCGATAAAGACTTTATTTTATATACTTTTGCATCCGATGATTCACTGGCAGTTGTGCTCACCCAAAAGGAAGAAAGGGGGGATGAATTCCCAATCTCCTTTATGAGTACTGGTCTACAAGGGGCTGAATTAAACTACCCAGCCATTGATAAGCAAGCTTACGCAGTATTTAAGGCAGTGAAGCAATTCAGGCTTTATATATTAAAGAACCAAGGTAATAGTCCCCTATCCAGCTGTAAGATCCCTTCTCATACAGAAAGAGTTAGGAGAAAGAAGGGGCAACTGGGTAACAACTCTTCAAGAATACGACCTTGAATTCAAACCAGCCTCTATAGTTAAAGGACAAGGATTGTGCAAGCTGATGACTGAAAGTGGGAACAATGAAGAGCAAGCATGGGAGGATGAGTCCGAAATACATGTAATGGATGTGTGTCCTTTGTTTACAGCTCTCGAGTCTTGGTATAGAGACCTTGTGCATTACCTACAGTCAGGGTTGTTGCCAGAACATTGGAATTCCAAGCAAAGAAGAGCACTGCGTCTTAAATCAGCCTCCTATCGACTTATTGAAGGAGTATTATTCAGAAGGAATTATGACGGGGTTCTCCTCAGATGCTTAGAAAAAGAAGATGCAAAAAAAGTAATGTCAAAATTACATGACGGTCCTGCTGGAGGACATTATTCAGGGGATACCACAGGCCACAAAATCCTCAGGGCAGGTTACTATTGGCCTACACTCTTCAAGGATGCACATGCACATGTCAGGAAATGTGATATTTACCAAAGGTGTGGTGGAAGACAGCCTAAAGCAGCAGCACCCCTAAAGCCTGTGATGATCACAGAACCATTCGAGCAATGGGGGTTGGATATTATTGGAGAAATAAAACCGAATTCTTCTCTCCAACACAAATACATTCTGACTGCAACTGATTATTTCACTCGCTAGGTCGAAGCTATCCCACTGCGCAAGATAAATGAAGAGGAAGTCATTAGCTTTCTGCAAGATCATATCATGACCAGGTTTGGAGTTCCAATTTCGTTAGTTTTTGATAATGCTAAATACTTTTCATCAATTAAATTAACTACTTTTGCTCATGATAAAGGAATAAAATTGCATTATTCTGCTAACTACTATCCACAAGGGAATGGCCTGGCTGAATCCTCTAGTAAAAATCTAATTAGAATCCTAAAGAAGACTGTAATAGAAATCCAAAGGAGTTGGCACTCAGCACTACCAAACGCCCTGTGGGCTGATAGAGTCACCCCCAAGTCTGCAATAGGAGTGTCTCCTTATACTCTTGTCTATGGAAAAGAAGCCATTCTTCCTCCCAACATCATGCTACCATCTTCCATACTAGCTCAAGAGTCTAGAGGGTCTGATGATGAAGTTGTACAGATAAGAATATATAATCTCCTGAAAGCAGAAGAAGCTAGATCTAAAGCCAAAGAACGCTTTAAACAACAACAAGAGTCAGTTAAGAGATGGTTTGACAAGCACAAAGCTGGGACAAAAGACTTTGAAGTAGGAGACTTAGTCCTCAAATGGGACCACCCCCATGATGAGAAGGGAAAGCATACCAAATTCTAGCAGTTGTGGGTAGGCCCCTTTCAGATTGTAGCCAAGCTTGGTCCTTCTACTTACAAGTTGCAAGATCTGCAGGGGTGGGAGGAGAACCTACCGGTAAATGGTTTGGTTCTCAAGCCTTATTTTTCCTGAGTTGTTTGATTTTTTCTGTCTTGTGTATAAATAATCCGTCTGGTAGTCTTTTGAGTCATGTTTTTCAGTTTGCTTTAGTTTGATTTTTTTTTCTTGTTTTCAATAAAGGGGACGAACCTGCAGTTGAATGGGGAACATCAGAATTTTTGGGAGTGATAAACAATTTAGTGATCAGACTGTGGGTTGCTGTTTATATTAAATATTTTCTTCCAGTTTAGTCGTTTTCTCGAATAATTCTGTGTGCATTAAAGTCCTGCTTAATCCCTGTGTAATAAACCAGAATCAGAGAGTCTGGAATACTATGTTGGGGCTCCATCCACGTCACACTTAAAGTGTCCTAAGGAGTGGTAGCCGAGGGCCCATGGAAAGGATAAAGGTGAACAGTATATTAAATATAAATGATCCCATGCCAAGAAACGAATGCCAATAGACAAATAAAGAGTAAAAAAAAACTCCTAGGAAAGCATCATAAATCAAAGCAGGTGCTGAATCATGAGTACTAAGTTGCCTAAAGATCCTCTCCATTCGTGAGCTGAAACTTAAAGTATACCACTCACACAAAAGGACACTATGGGATAGAGGATCCTGAAATAAAATTTAGTAAGACAGGGCATTCAGGAGGACTAATAAGAAAAGGGACAAAAGTCCAAAAGTACAAAAAGTACTAAAATGGCATGGGAACGAGGAACAAACGAATATTTATGTTTACCATGTGCTACAATCCTGTGGTGTCCAAGCTGTCAGCCACCTGAAGACAAAGGTAATAATGAAACTCATCTTCTGGCCTCGACAGAGTTATCTGGACTTGAAAATCTCGGTTTCCACTTTCCCAAATTGGACTATTATCAATGATTGAAGGTACACACTGCCGGCATTCGAGAAATCCAGATAGCTGGAAGAATTCGAAAGGATGCGTTTGTTGTTAGACAGTCTGTCACTCAAAGATTAATTGCCTAGAGATCTAGGTTCACTAGGTAATCGCCAGTTGTTGCTGCTACAACTTTTCTCCCCAAATCTCTTAAATTTTGGGCCCCTCCTCATAACTGAATATCGCTTCAGGTTGTTTCATCCTTGATGTTTCTTCGGTCATGCTTTAAGTCTGGATGTTTTGAAAAATTTACATACAGCCTGCTCCCAGAATTTGTTTGTGCTTGAATTTTTGCAGCGGGTCGCATAGTTGGGTTGAGTCTTGCTAGTTGTCTTTGATAGGCCGTCGTTTTGAATATGAAATGGTCCTTGACTATTGTTTATTTTTAAAGGATTTCAAACACTTAATTTTTCTGTCAAATTGGATGCTTTTGTTCTTTTTCCCTCCGCCGTTGCAGCTCTCAAAGCGGTTTAGTGTTCGAAGTCCAAATCGCTCCGACGTCCGATTCGTATTTGTCTTAAATCGCTTGCCCGTAGCTTTTACCCTTCCGCCGTTGTGGCTGGGAAAGCTATTGAGCTTCCGATTGGAATGTCTTCCAATGTCCGATTAAGCCCTCCCCCGCCCGCGTTTCGCATCATTTTAGCGCTTGTCTTTCCGCCGTTACGGCTGGGAAGTCCATTTGGCGTCCGACGTCAAAGTCACCCGATCTCCGATGGAGTTTTCCCACCCACATCTTTGAATCGTGCCTCTTAGTCTTCTTTTTCTTCCCGCCGTTGCGGCTGAGCCAAGTCTTTGACTTCCGATGTCAGTATCCTTCCGACTTCCGCCGTGGTGCACCAGGGCATTTTTTTTTGTGGAGAAGTCGTTTCAGTTTGTATAATCCGCCGCTCTGTTTCATAGCACAGTCCCAAATAGATAATACACGTGGGTTAATTGCAGGTGTGCGTAAGGAGCTGATGCGTGAAGACATAGAAGAACAGTTTAGAAAAAATCGAAGCGACACCGACCAGATCACTGAAAGGGCCCTTGAAGCGGAAGACAAAGTCAATAACGTTAAAGGGACGAACCTAACTGCTGGTCCGTTACTAAAATAATCATGAGTGTATACAGACAACTCAGAAAAATACGAAACACTAGGGAGACCGAAAGGTCATGCGTGGGGGAAACCCAAACGATTTACTGTTTGTTTAAATACTGGAAAGGGGGAAGTTACAAAGGGATTTTTCCCTGGAAAAATTTGTAAACTCTTTTTCTTGTAAGAGGAACTACTTTGTTTTACAGTCAGAAAGTGCAACTTTTTCCTGCTGGAGAGAGCGAAATGTGGAATGTATCAATGCGACTAAATGAATAATGTTGAAGAGGAACTATTTCGTTTTCAGCTGTGTTTCATTTAATGTGAAAGTATTTAACTTCCTGAACCTATGTTCTTGTTGAGTGTTCTTCAGTATCTTTTGGGATGTCTTCCACTGTGAGTAATGAATGTTGTTCATAAAATAATCGGCTATCTGGTTGTTTAAATATCTGTAATTGTTCATGTGTCTTGAATGAAGTATCAACTATCTGTAACTCTTCATAATGCACGTACAAAATGTATTACTCACCAATGAATGATAACTCTACTCCCTAGGGATAGTTTAGGTAGTTAGTTTATTTTTTGTGTTGTATGTGTTTTGGGTGCTTGTGAACCTTAAGACGAGAGGTAAGAACCTGCGCATCACATTGTGACCGTTCCTTGCATCTTTAGCACCCTGCATTGTTATTTAGGCACTTGCATATCATACATTAAGTCAAAAAATACCAAAAGCACGGTGGACCGGGTCGCAGTCGGTAAAGCCTTTTGTTGTGTTACTTTGACCTACGGTAGCTGGACCGCAAACCGGACGGATTCCCTATACCATACAGTCAACGGGCTAGTTGGGAACGTTGATTGGGGAGAATCCCTTACTGTTGTTGCCTGCGATTTTCGGGGCCCCAACAGAAGGGTATATTCGTAGGATACATTGAATTCCTACCGAATATACTTCCCAATATTCAAGAAGATTGACAGCAGTAGATATGTAACCTTTGATGAAGACTCGACACACTTCAGATTTAGGAGGACACCTATTTAAGAGGTCTAGAAACCTGAATATATGAGAGCCCGAGATATGGAAATTGGAGAAGCACTTCTAGAATACGATGAATATCATGACATGGCAGAAACACAAGAGTCGGTAGATACATTCCTTGAGAATGAATACCACAAGAGGAAACCAACATGGGAACAAGATCTCATACGAGAAGTAGAAAGGTATGGCACTCCAGAAGCAATACATAGAGAGAGAAAAATGGAAAATCCCTACAATAGCTTTGTGTCCTTGCTATGTGACATCATTGACAAAGAACCTTCCAGCTATGAAGAGGCTATCGAAAAGAAAGAATGGAAGGATGATATGATCGAGGAGTATCAGTCGATCATGAAGAATGATGTCTGGGAGATAGTTTTGATACCAAAAATAATTCTTTCTTGAATTTGAAATGGATATACTAGATCAAGCATGCTGTATATGGAAGCATCGAGAAATACAAGGAAAGGTTCGTAACACAGATATTCTCATAGAAAGAAGGAATAGACTACAAAGAGACATTTGCACTCGTGGCTAGGTACATTTCCATTAGCACCATACTTGTATTGGAAGCAGTTATGAAATGGAAAATACACCAGATGGATGTCAAGATAGCTTTCTTGAATGGTGTAGTCGAGGAGGAAGTGTATGCGGAACAACCACTGGGATTCGAAACACATGATAGGAAGACCCATTTGTGCAACTTGAACAAGTATTTGTATGGATTGAAAGAATCACCAACGACATGGTACAATAGGATGGATATATTCCTGATGAGCTTGGGATTTACCAAGAGTAAATCATATTCCAACCTTTACTTCAAGGTTTAAGATGAAATACTAGTGATGCTCCTGCTATATGTTGATGACTTGTTTCTGACAGGAAAAGAGGAACTCTTTAAAGATGCAAGGAGGAGACTTTCTATAGAGTTTGAGATTAAATAAGTAGGAGTGATGCACTAATTCTTAGGCATGGAGGTGGGGCATAGTGCAAATGGGATATTCCTTGGTAAAGGAAAGTATGCAATGGATACTTTGAAGAGATTCAGAATGTTGTACTGCAAGGAAATAACCACACCTATGGAATCTAACTTGAATCTTTTGAGTGATGCTTCATCCGATATGGTTCATGCCACGATGTATCGTCAGATTATTAGCTCATTGATGTAATTGATGAATATGAGGCTAGACATATGCATTGCAATGAACACCCTAAGATAGTTCCTGATGAATCTGAGAAATATTCACTTGATAGCTACAAAGCATGTACTGAGGTACCTAAAATGTACAGTGGATTATGGGCTCAAATATGATGTGAATCAGAATATTAAACTACAAAGTTCTATTGATTTGGATTAGATAGGTTGCACCACCGAAAGGAAGAGCACCTTAGGTTGCTTATTTAGTTTGGGATCTGGCATGATCTCCTGGTTCAATAGGAAGCAATCATGCGTGGCAATGGGTACAACTAAGGTAGAGTATGTTTTCTATTTCTCGACTAGTTGTGAGGTTATGTGGCTATGAAAGATAATGTCTAACTTGTTTGATCTCTAGTTGGATGTGACTTGTATATTCTACGGAAATCAGAGTATAACCCATGGTAAAAAATATCGACGGGAAAAACCTTCATCGGCGAGTAGAATAACTAAGCATTGGGAGATTAGTTCACCAAGGAGCCGCAACGACGGAAGACATTCAGACTACGGCTTCGGTGATCAAATGAAAACTTCGGTGATCGGAGGTTCTAAGGGCTACGTATCGGTGGCTCAAGACACAAGATAATCCACAATATTGGTGAGACAAAGCTGAAGGCTTCCACAATGTCGGTGGTATAAAGGACTAAATGCCGTAGAAGTCACGTATCGAAAAATAAAACACTATTCAATAAAGAGTCGAAACTTGAAAACACTAAACATCGGTGAGATAGTTCACTACGCAGCCGCAACGGCGGGATACAGACTGACTGTGGCTTCCACAACAATAGAAAACTTCAGCCATCAGAAGAACTAAGTTCTACGGATCGACGAGTTAAAGTTTAACGCTACCGCCGTGTTGGCAACACAAAGGACTAGCCTTCCGATCAAAGTCAAACATCGTTTCAATAGCGATAAAGTAAAAAAGGATTTAAACAATTAAACTAAAAATACCACGTAAAGCACATCATGAAAACAGGACTATCCATCGGCAGCATAGAGAACTAATGCCCCGATTTGTTGTTCAATTGACTTTTGACAGCGATCATCGAAAAACCCAAAAAACATTAAGTACTCAAAACACTTTCGGTTGGGCAGTGATAAAATTAGTTCGTTTCACCTCCGAAAGAGTGGATGTATAGAGAACTAAAGCTCCTATTCAAACTTCGACTGCTCTCCGATAGCGATAAAACCAAACCATCAAAAAATCAAAGAAAATTTAAGTGTTCGAATAAAACTAAAGATGTTCGGCTGGGTGATGGTTACACTAGCTTGTTTAAACTCCAAAACAACAGAAATAAAATAGTTAACGAATCATTAGAATTTCGACAGTGGTAAACAATTGACCTCAATTCAAACTCAAGAAAATCCAAATTTGTAGTAGAGGAAAGACAGAGTTCAGGAATCCAAACAATCCCAGGCAAGATAAAATTAAAAGGAGGGTCCAAAATTTTTAAAAAATTGGGAAAAAAGTTGCAGCTGCAACAACAGGGTACATCAGGAATTTATCTTCATCTTGTAAAGTTTCAGCTCTTGATCCTTCTCCAATATTGAGATATAGCGAATGTACCAAAACTACTAGTTTTAGTATTTTAGGGATTTTTAGGTTCGGGGTCAAATTAGGGTTTTGACTTTACCAGAGTTTTACCCAACCAAATATTTCGATCTTGGTCTCTAAATTTTGATTTTTAGGAGGATAGAAATCCTATGTTGGGCTCACTCAAAAATTCCTCTTTTGTGAAAATCCCTAATTTCCCATAGTAATGATAGGTCAAAAACAGAAAATTCCTGGAATCAAATTCTGCTTTGATAGAAAGATGTGCCACAATAGAAATTAAGCCCAAAATTCAACACCTTGCATGTCTGAAATTTGACACTTCCCTGTTGCATCTTCGACACATTCACTTTTTTGGCCGTCGGTGGAATACCATCGAATATTCGATGTGTTGTCAATGCCGGTCAAAGATCCAACGCAACCATGGTGTCACATATTCGACAGTTATTTGTTTCAAAGTGTCACTAAAAACTTGCAAAAACCATTGAATATCCGACACTTACCGACACTTGAAGGGTTGGCTTTCCGACGGGATGAAGTGTCAAAGGCATGGCAAATCCGTCGGTGGTTTTTTGGAATGTATCGAATATTCGACAGGAAAACGTCGGTTGACCGTCGGCTGAAGGTGTCAGAGCTTCAACAAAAGAATCAGAACGACGTCGAAAAAATGACGCCTGTTGGTAGAATTAACAAAACAAAAATTGACAGATTTCCATTCAGGAAGTGGTTTAGTGTAGTTCAACATATCACACCCATATATATGGAAAAATAGAAATAGTACATAAAGGTTTAGGAAAACATTTGAAATGTCTAGTTAGAGAAAAGATGAAGTAGTGGGACCAAGTTCTGGTGCATACAGAGTCTATATACAATAGTTGTATAAATAGGCCAACACAATGTTCATCATTGAATTTTATGCATCAAAATAATCTAAGAAGTGTTTTAGATATGATAGATTTTCACTCAACATGTCCAAATGAGTGATGATATAGAATAATTTTGTCAAACATATAAATAAAATGCATGCTCAAGTCCAAGTCAACCGAAGGACTAAAATGTAAAATATAAGTAGTTTGTGGATGCCCAATGGAGATATAAATCACTTGAGAAGAACTCAAGACATTATAAAGGATAGAAAAATAATTTAGCTGTCAATTAAAGATAAGGGCCAGAGAGAAGTGTTGTTATTTACAAAGAACTTCATAAATGCAATAAAGGATACCAAGGAGTGTTATGAAATGGTGTAAATAAGAGTCTTAGATGGAATAAAGTCCAATAATGTTGAAAAATGTGACACTGAGAAGGAAGTATTAGTATAATTGAGTAGAATGCTAGAAGGATATGTTGATATTACACATGAGATTCCAAGTAGTTTTCCTCCAAAGAGGAAGATTGGGAACAAGATAGACATAATTAATTCATCCATGTATGTACATGCTTCAGTAATTATTCTTCTTTATATTACACCATTTATCCTTCAAGTTAAATGGCATACACAACTTGTCAAGTATCGCTTTCCCATGTTCCAATATCCATTTCCATGGGATTACATTGGTTTATCTCATTGGAAATATTTGCATACTTTTCTTTGTGAAGAAAAACGTCCCTCAAAATGAGCAAATTGGATTCTATAGCATATTACTGAGTTTTTTGGTAAGCTGGAAGGGCCGTTTTGTAAGAACGTACATGGAAATCAAAAGTTTCACCTAGAATGGCAGATGCATATAATTTTAAATATGCATCATGCATGGAAATCACACATTGCAATAGTACAATGATCCTCTTTTGTACATTTGAAACAAATTTTTTCACATGAACAAATTGATGTAAATCACTTTTCAATGTTTCAATAGGATATTTCAATCACCTTTCAATGTTTCAATAAGATATTTCTCTAGTGTATAAATACAAGTTTTTTGATACTATGAATAACAACACAACTGTAGCAAGCATTAAAAAGACAAAAATGATAAATTCATTTTCTCTAAGAAAGAAGGATTGAATTTAATTTCCACTAAGTAAGACCAATATTTTGTGCAGAAATAAATTCCTAAAAGTCAGGTCCCTTAAAATATGAAGACATCCACATGAATCATGATAATCTATGGAGATACTGTCACGTCCCCATGCCTCCGACCGGCAAAGAGGACGCGACCAATGCTTCAAACAATCAGGCTATCCACCC
>LPNX011061506.1:20575-35706 GCA_001517045.1 Pseudotsuga menziesii | reverse complement strand
TGCACAGTTGCGATTTCTGGTTTTTCACCCTGCTGGGAACTCGTTTTTGGATGAAAAATGATGCTGGGTCCTTCCACAATGGAATGGGGATGAGGAAGAAGCAATCTCCAAGAGGTAGAGTGACTTGTGGTACAAGAAAACAGAGCCCATACTCTGCCATACGAATTTCTGGGCTGCCCATGCTCCATCAAAGCCATGGATTGTTTTCTTCAACCACTTTCTTACAACAGAATTAAATGTCAACAAGGAAAGTCAAATGGGTTATCACAATGACATATGGCAGCTTATGGTTCAATCCCACAACCCCTTCACCTCTCCCTAGTGGATACACATGGCCCCTTCTCATTCGTTGCCTCCATAGTCAGTTTTGGTATTTTTTTGCTTGATGTTTATTTACATCATTTTTACAATGTTCCATGGCTAAATAGCACATGGGTAACATCAGGTCCAATGCTTTGCCATTTTAAATAAAATACGAGCATACACTAGCGGGGCCTTGGCCTTGAGCTCCACGCTAGGTATACATACATCATACAAACGGGGTCAAACCTGGGGACATTACAGATACCAATCAAACTTTTGTCACACAAATACAATGAACTAAACTTATGCAAAAAAACCTATTCATGTTATTGTCTACGACATATGGGAGATCTATATCGGAAGTATAGGTTTTCCTTATTGGTTTTGAAATAATGATTGCTAGGAAGTGGCCCCAACATCATTATAATCTAAAGAATTAATTACACTGACATATGGCACAATATAAATGGTAAAATTCATGAATATAGTATCCCCAATATGTCGAGGTGATCAAGATATGGTTGATCAAAACAAACATACTAAGAGTTTTGTTTTGTGTGTGATACCTTTCGATCATTCTTGAGGGAATTTCATGTTGTTTCATGAGGGTTCAACTATATATCTTTCATACTACAAAGATAGCATATCAATTTATCAAATGAGCATTATTGAACATTCGTTGATTGCTTGAGAATACAAGCATCATATGTGCCACACCCCTGTGGTTTATATTCTCTTATCGTGCACAGACCTAGAAAACACCACTAACTTATACAAGAAATTTCCAAAAGATCAGAGGTATGCAAGCTTTACAGATGGACCAGCTGGCAAAGAAGTTCCAGAATATGCAATAGAAACACAACCTCTAACACATAAACCTACAACTAAATGCTCATAAAATGCCATCAATATTTTTCATAAGATTCCTTAAGAAGCAATCATGTGCCCAATTGAATAAGATGGACTGTATGCTGACTTGTTGATTGATCATCAATGAGGAAGTCTCCCATGTCAAATTGAAGGAAATAGCAAAATCGATTTATTAAACTATATTAATCCCATGACATACCTACTAGTAACTATGACTCATACAAAGAATATGGTATGCATGTGTTTATCCTTAAATACAATCAATCTTAAACCTGGAAAACTAACATGATTCTATTACATACCTTCCAATAACCCTTTCGATTAACAGGAGCATATTGATGTTTACACTTGAAGTGATTAGGATCAACACCACCAAAAGTCATGGCTACAAATGGGATTTCTTCAATAAAAACATTTTTTCCTTGCGAAATAACCTCGAAACTATTTCCAACAAATGTGAAACTATTCCCTTTAGCGAAAAGATGTCATACCAAACCTAGTGATCTATCATTGTAAATCAGTGAAAATTACTGATAATCTTTTTCAGGCTGTAGATACCTTTGGAATATTGCTTGAAAACAACAAAAATAAAAAGTTTTTATAACTTAACCATTCAAACAATTCCTTCCAGAAATAAAGTATCAAATAGATCTTTATTTTTTCAAGCAGATCTCAATACTTTGTTACCATAATTATCAATGCAGTTATTCTTATTTTGTATTCCAGAGTTGAGATGTTTTCTCTAAGTGACCACTTTAAACTCGGTGATAAATTGGAAGCAATAAAGAAAGGTATAAATGCCTAATAAAAGATTTGCACAAAGAAGAATTTGTAACAAATTAGCAATTATGAGTAATAAAGTGCACAGTGATTTTGGGGGTAAAAATTACAATGGAAACTGAAAATACCAATGTGCACCATGCCCAACTCACAACATACAAGGATAAGCACAAATATAAACATAGGTTTTCCACTACACAATCAAACATGAAAGTTGAACAAGATATGCGACTAAGAAACAAATTACAAAACTAATGGAGAAAGATAAACTTGGCCAGATAACAATATACTCATGCGGAATAATAGAGAAACAACGCTTCAGATTCCATTTTCCTCACAAGTCTATCTATCTTTTTCTATCTTTTGACCTTTCATATTCCCATCAAACTCAAATGCTTATCATATTTCTTGTAATGAAATGCCTACATTTAATTTTGTTGTCCTAGCTATATGGAATTGGTAAAGTATTACCAAGGAGCCAATTATCATGATAAATCAAACTATTTAAGGTAATTGTTCAGATTAGATAGAACAAAGTTTGCTTCAATGTATGGTAATCATCATTATCAACTAAATGTATGTGTGTGCACATGCAAATACCCAATACACAGCTCAATCAAACAAAAGAAAACATAATTATACCTTGATTTGTGGATCTTCACACTGTCTTCTTCTGATTTACCTTTCAAAACATCATTCAACATACTTCATATTTTGTCCTGTTGCAATAGTTTCATGTCAAGACCCATCAAATAAATTTATGTTAAGTTTATGAAAATAACAAAACCAATCTAAATAAATACAATTCTATTACAATGTAAATTACAATACTATTCAACTATTCAAGTAAATTAATTCTTAAGAATAGATCACCTGATAAAACATGGATAACAAAAAATACTATGTATATAAGGCCATCAATCTAATCAAAACACCATTTCTTGCCTCTTAACTATGGAAATGTTTCTCAACGGTATCTGTAACAAGTTTCAATGGAGGAGTCAAATAACAATAATGACAATTATACACTAAAATTATAGAAATAGATGTTTTTTAATGTATCCTTCCTTACCATTCATTGAGCCCCTCTCTGTTTCGAGAATAATTTAACATTATCTACTAAACAGGACCAACCATGTGAAGGTGGAATCTCTTATGGACCCTCCCCCCGCTCACATTCCTCTCAAATCCCCAAACCCAATGCATCTACTTGCAAATAACAATTTATTTCACTATTTCACAATCCAAATAACAATGCATCTACAATGCAAATAACAATGCATCTACTGCAAATTATTTCTCTCAATAGTTGAAAGATGATTTCATTAAATCATTCTTTAAATCATTCATTAAAACATTCAATCATTCGAAAGTTGAAAAAACCATTCCTTAAGCCATTCATTAAATCATTCATTAAATCATTCATTTAGTCAATGGCAAAATAGAAGATAAAAGGGTTGGCTAGTAGGTAATGTCGGTACTTTTGTAGTGCAAATACCATTCCTAATGCTTCCCTCTTTGTTGTTTAACAGTTTCTCTCTTCCTTGTTTAGTTTTCTGCTGCTATATATTGTAGGATAGTCCATTCCACCGTCCCTTGGTTGTGTTAAAATCACGCTTATTTCTAGGCCTGATGCGTCGATGTGTACGTGAAATTTGATTGACCAATTTGGGAATCTGAGGATAGGAGCCTTGACTAGTTTTCTTTTTAGTGTATCAAATGATATATTACATTCATCTATCCAATCGAACTCCTGATCTTCTCTTAATAGTTCCTCCAATGGATAGGTCATATCTGAGTAGTGTCTAATAAATTTCTTGTAATATCCCGTGTGTCCGAGTAGTACCCTGACTTGTTTTGGATTCACTGGTGGTTTCAAGTCGAGGATAATATTTATCTTGGAAAAGTCGACTTTGATACCTTCTTTGCATACAATGTTCCCTAATAGTATTCCTATAGGAGTTAGGAATATGTATTTCCTTATGTTAAGAGATAACTGGATTTGTCAACATCATTCTAACATGAGCCTTAGCCATTTGCAGTGATATTTCAACCTGGAATAGATCATCCAATCATCGAAATATATTGCCATTGTTTTGTAGATATATTCTTGAAATGTTTTGAAAATAATTTTCGAAAATACTGCAAGTGAGTTTTTGATACCAAAAGGCATAACTTTGTAGACGAATGAGCTGAATTCACATACGAATGTAGTCTTTTTCTAGTCTTCTTTGGCTATTGGTACTTGGTTATACCCTGAGAATCCATCTGTAAACGAGTAGCATTCATGTCCTGCGAATTTATTTAAGATTTCATATGCGTATGGTGTTGGGAATGGGTCTGTTAGAATGACTTTGTTTAGTTCTATGAAGTCAACACAAATCCTTAGTTTTGTCAGGTTTTGTTTCTTTGGTTGTACGACCATTGGGCATGCCCATTTCGACTGGTCAATAGGGTAGATAATTCCTGCTGCGAGCATATTGTCGATCTCTTTCTTGACTATCTCTTTGTATTTATGAGCTAATTTGTATGGCCTCTTATTTATAGGTCGGGCATCGAGTTTGATGTCGATATTCATTTCGCCCATTTCATGGACTAGCCCTTTGAGATCTTTATAGTCTCTAGCAAAGACATCCTGGAAGTCTTTCAGTAGGTTTACTATTTCGGTCGTTTGTTCTTCACTCCAATAATCGCCAATTTTTGCCATTTTTGGTCGATCATCATTTGATATGTCAAACTTTTTAGTTTTAATTTTGGCATCTAACCATTCTGGTGCTTTAGCTTCATTAATCGGTCGACTCCCTTCTTTGAATTGTGAGAATGTAGCAGGGAAGTCTACTGTGGTCATTCGGTCAGTGTCGACTTTGTCAGTTGTGTCGATTTTAAGTACTGTTCGAATTAGTTTTGTTGTTTCTGAGTGATACACTTTCCATCGAAAGCTTTTCCCTTCTGTATTTTCGTTTTCCATTTGCAGCCTTGTCGACTGTGATATTATATTGGATTGTATGTTATTGCATGGTATTGTCGGATAATCTTGGTTTGGTATCAGACTATTGTTTCTAGTTGGTTCTATAAATGATTTTATCTGTTTTGCAATTTCGACTAGTTTTTTGTTTTGTGGTATAAAGCTGAAGTCCTTAATGAAGTTCTATTTGAGTTCATTCCATTGGAATGTTTCACCTCATGGCTCTTCTAGTTTATACCATTTATTTGGTAGGTCGGCTAGTGTCGAGGGAAATAGGTGTGGCCATGCACGTTCATCTTTATAACCAAGTCTTCTCCATTCTCTTTCGTATATTCTTATGTACTCGTCTGGGTCTTGCCCTTGGATGAAGACAGGTATTTGTGCTTGTTTGGTTAGCTTCCTTCCTCTGAATCTTTCTATGAAGTAGGTCGAAGCTGTTGTCCAAGTCTGTAGTCTCGAGTGATGGGTGCCCCACCATCAAGCAACTTGACCTGTAAAGGTTTCTACCAGGCTTTGTTGTTGGCCATGTTCTCCTAGGTTTTTGGAGACGTGTTCTATATGCAGAACTAGAGATTCTCTTTTTTTATACCTTGGGATTTGTGTGATACTTATATTTTTTGGGGTTAAGGTAGGATATTCCCTACTTTTCTTTTCGAATATTTTTGGAATGATGGAGGCTGAGAAAAATTGATGGATTGGTTTCTTCTGTATAGCCTGAATGGTACAACAACCTCTTGCTTGGGTCTCATAGTTTTCGACTTCCCAATCATATAACTCTGCGTCTAAATTGTATCCTACTAAATCTTGATTGCCTAAGTGAATCTCACCATAGATATTGGGCTCAGTGTAGTCTTCGTTATTTTGAATTTGATATAATTGTTGAATTTTGACTTCTTCATCAATGGGTTCTGTCCTGAGGTTCTCCTTGGGAAGGATGAATAGGGACTATGAATTTTAGTCCATTCCCTTTTAATTTTATCCTTTCTTTGTCTATAGATATTGATGCTTTCATTTGTCTTTCCCAAGGTCGACCTACTAAATATGGGAAGGAACTGGATCCTTCCTTAGGGTCGATAATTTCAAAGTCGACTTTAGTTGATATTCCTTTTATTGTCGTATCGACATTTATTCAAACCCCGTTGGGTTCAATCAGTCCTTGGTTGTCTAGCTTGAGGTATATGTCTGACTGATATAGTTGAGGTATACCTAGCTGTTCCCAAGTGTCACGAGTCATAATATTTACTTGTGAACCGAAGTCGAGTACAACTTGCCGAACATGGTCGCCTTCGATTTCTAGATCGACAAGTGGGTCGACATCTCTCTTGTATTTTTGGATTAGACTGCATATGTTTTTTGTTTGTTTTTCTGTATTATTATTATGCTTCATATTATACAATAAGTCAATGAATTGAGATACCGATTTATTAGCCTGTAATAAATGTATTAATTCTTTAACTGTGTTTTTATGACTATCATCGAATTCTTCCTACCTAGCAAACTCTTTAAACATATTTGACGTGTCGTTATATAATTTTTTTGTTTAGTTGGATTAGGATAATCATTCTTTTATTTTATTTTGCTTATACGTGGATTATCATTTCCAATTTTTGTCCCTTGTTGGGTTACAATGTGCAGGTTCTTTGTATTTATTACATCATGTTTTTGAACACATGTCAAGACATTAACATTTTTATTTTTATTAATCTTGTTGAGTATGGTGGGACAATCCTCTAATGAGTGATCTCCCACACCAAAGATAGTACAAAACTTTAGATCAGTTCTATCCTTGTATGGCCAATATGCATAGCGATGGCCTTCTTTGTAGCATGTAAAGCACTGGATGGGTTGTCGTGGTTGATTGTCATGATTTATAGAAAATCGCCCTCGACCTCCATATCCTCCACGACAGTTGTCGAACCGATGCTCATATCGAAGACCTTCATATCTTTGATTATTTGATTCGTTTTGGTAATTGCTTCTCTCATTGTTATCATTATTCTATGCGACTGTGTTCGTTTGGTAAACTGCTTGGTAATTTTGTCAATTTTTTAAATTTAGGTGGCAGTCGGTCGTTACGTGACTTTTTACCTCGCAGATTGCACACCAAGATGCTTTGCCATTCTTCATGTTATACGGGAAATATTTCGTTGAATGGTCTCCATGTTCTTGGCAAATGTTGCAAAAGCATTTTGTTTGGACAAAGCGAACGACCTGTCAACTTGTTTCTTTTCGACAGTTATGTTTAGCGTGTCCCGCCGTTGAGCATTTTGTGCACCATGCATCCTGATTTTTGAGGTTTAGCTCCTTCAAAGATTTTTGCATGATTTCTAGCTGTTCTTGTAGTCTAGTATCAATGGGGTATTCTGGGAAATATTCATCCATCTCTACTTGCAACGCTTTGGTAAGTGCATCTTCATATGTTTTGAATGTCTCCAAGCTTATATGTCATTGGATTTTCTGTGATAGACCTGCAAGAAACTATTGAATTAATAGTTTTTCGTCAATTACATAGTCTAGTTGGCTGAGGAGGTCCTTCCATCATTTGTCATATTCCCAGACAGACTTTGCTGGCTTCTGAGATGTTGTTTTCAACTTTTTGGTTGCCAGATGTTTTGTGTTTCGAGTTTTAAAGAAAGACAAGAATTGTGCTTTAATGCCTGCTTTGGATGCTTGGGGCGTTCTCTTGATATAGGTCATATACCAAGTTAGTGCTCTTTTTCGTAGAGCACCAGTGAACTGTACCATCTGTTGTTCTTCAACCGTAACTTGGTTTGCCTCCCATATTGACTCACAAATGAACTAGTGTTGTCTAGTGTCTTTGTCACCCTTGTAGAGGGGGATATGCACTGATCCATGGACCATGTCGATGTTGTTGTCGCTATCTTCTTTAGGAGGTGGCAAGGGTGGTGGTGGTGGTGATGGGATGTTTTGTTTGTCTCGCTGTTCACAACTATCATCGACAGAACTTTCATTCCCATCGGTTGTTTTGTTTGTTGTTTCTTCTCCCACAAGCAGTCGGTTCGGGTCGACTTCTTCTATCGATGTCCAACTGCACTGATTTGTATGCAAGTCCGATTGTTTCGTATTTTGTAAAGTTGTGTTTGGAAGGGGGTTTCTCCTTCATGTGTCGGGTAAAGCAAGTGGATACTTCGGTTGGAAGGGTACGCCTGAAGTGTTACCCAATTCCCTTCCTCTGGCTGACGGATTACTAGATGATTATCATCATTTACCTGATTGTCTAGTCGACTTCATATACCAAACTCACCAGCTCTTAGTCGTAGGTCGTCTTCAATGATAGCTTGAATTCGGGTACTTGGATCCATTGGAGATAGAGGTCTTACCACCTGGGGAATTTCTAGTTGGAGAGCTTCTCACTGCTCTATCCACAAGTCTTATTCCATGGGTGATGCTTCTTCATCGACGCCTTCTGCCTGTCGGCCATGACTTGAATCTGGCAGATTTATTTCTTGGTCTGTCACCTTAGTAGTCATTCCTCTTTGCAACTTTATAGCCTGCTCTCTTCTTTCTTTGCTTCTTTTCAGCCTCTTCTCTCTTTCTATCCTTTGCAAATCTAACGTACCTTTATGTGTCACTGTCCGTTCGATTTCCTTCTTAGGCCGACTTTTCATTGTTGGTGATAGTATTTTCAGTCAACTAGAATCCTTTTTGCTTTACCCCAACACATGACCAGCTACCCCCCCATAGCCTACCCGACACTTTAGAAAGCTCAGATAGTTATGTTTACTTGCTTAGGAAGTATTCCCACTCCCTTTTGACAATGAATTTTTTCCACTTCTTTTGTTTCTCCACCCAGTTAGAGTTTGATGGCGGTTCATGTAGTAATGGACAAGGTTCTACAATGTGGCCCACTCCCTTCTCTATCAGGAATTTGAACAAAAGGGTTGGCAAGGAGCAAAGAAACTGCTCGGTGAGGTCGGTATAAAAACTTTTCTCAATGCTTTTGACTGAAACTCTTTGCTCCACGGCTTGTTCTTCGTAGAATTCATCTGTGATCTTTTCAAACCACTCTGACAAGTTTGTTCATCCTCCTCGAATCAGTTTCTCTAGCAGCTCTTGGTCCTTAGTTGCTTCCTGCTTTTTCATCCAGAGTTTTTTTCAAAAGCCGAGGTACCGACTCTACAAACTTCTCATGTTATTCAGTGAAGAATTTCTCCTTCGCCTGAGCAATGGTCAATCTGTTTCTCCTTGCGTAGTTCTGCAAATAATTTGCTATCTTACGCTCCCACTAGTTCTTAATCTCTTGTTCTGATATCATCTGCTTATGGTCATGACATCTGTATATGTACTACTGGAAATGGAACCAATGTTGTAATCTTACAGATCACATAGGGATACCAGTAATACACATAGAAACATATAAACATAACAAACAAAAGAGACAAGAATATAGATAAGGAAGTAACAGATTGTATTATATCATGAGGGTCCATACATACACAAAACTAAACCAAGTTCTCATCTGGCTCAACAACCTAATATATATGATTACAAATAGTTACAAATAGCTACCTGTTGGTTTGGTCAATCGACATGAATTTATGTGGCTGACCTAATCTCTAATTAGTCGTCTATTCGACTAGTCGGCTCACCGACTAGCTCCTCTAACACTACTTATTCTATAGGCATTATTCAAGCCTCATTTTTGTAAAATATGTGTTTCCTATTCTACAAAGGAACGCATATACTCTTCTTTGTAATCATTGTAAAAAAGAGGCAAGTGGGAAGCCAAGTGCCCACATCCCATGCCCCTTAGGGGGATTCACATATTTTTTCATTTTTTTTTAGTTTTTTTACTTTCCTAAGTTAAAATTAATGAACATGACTGTGTTCTTGAAAATGAGAGTATCGATTCTGTGATTTAAACAACTCACATTTAAGTTTAAAACTCTTAAAATAAACAAGGCTTCAATTCATGTATGCTATTGTGAACATTGCAGGCCATTAATGGTTGGATTGATGGGATAATAAAAAAGAGATTGAAATGATTAGTAATTAGTTTCATACTCCAATTGAAATTCCCAAAGTGAAAATCTGGCACTTCTCGAAATTACTCGTTAATGGGGAAATTCTACAAGTGAAGCAGGAACTACTAGAAAGTGATAGTGGGGCCTCGTTAGGCTACATCCTTGTTGGTGTAGTGTTGAACACAACCCCAAGAATCCATATATCCCACATGTCACTGTAAGATCCACTTCCTATTAAATCCATACATATTCCATGTACCCCTCGGGTATATTTGGAATCCCTTGTTCCTTTAATAATTAGATTATTACCACATTTTTTAATAAAATTGACCAACAAACAACCCACTCCTTAACTACTCATATAATTTATTTAAAACGAACCAACTGAGACAATTGCAATACTTATTGAGACATCACTAGCAACCCTCATTACCACAAGCACTTCAACAACACTGGTATTTATTGTATGATTTATTTATGAGTATTTAAATTAATTATTGTGTTGAGTAAATTTCATTTATATGTTGGTGATTTAATTAATCTTTGCAGATTTATCTTAGTTGTAATATCTGATATCATTACGTCTCCTATATTAGTTGTTTTATTTCCATAGATTAAACAACCTTAGATTATTTAACTAGGGACCACCCCCCTTGGATTCGCTAGGAGAGATCCTAGATGGAGGAGTCAAGATCAAGTGACAACACTTGAGTCTTGCTTGCCCCCAAGGTGGCACCCAGTGGCTTGAATATTTCTTCCATGTGACCCGAGGTATGAATTAGGCGGCAACAGAAGGATTTGTCCCTCATGGGGTAATTGCCATATATATTAAGTTTATGGTCCATTCCAACCTTTTTGGGTCTATTCCAACATGATCTTGGTACTCTTCTAGTGTTATTCCGACCATTATATCTTGCATTAGAGGAAATTTCAACTCAAAATGGGCCTCCTAATGAAAATTAATAAAATAATAGTTAAAATAATAAAATAATATTTATTAATTTTGGAGGAAGAAAAAAAACTACTTTTTTGTTTGTATTTTTGACATATCTCCCTCTGTTTTTACTCAAATTTCGATCAGAAGAGCTCGTTGGATGCATAATTAAATTCTGCATCCAACGAGAACCAACTTGACATAATTTGGACGGATCCTACTACCTCAAAAACAAGAAATACCTGAAAAATGTGATGATGACATACACAGGGAAATATGTCAAAAATAAGAACAAAAAAATAGTTTTTTTTTATGATACCTATCCCCAAATTTATATTAAAAAATTGTTTAAGACCTATACAGTATTTCAAATTTAAATCAATTTCATTGGCTAACACATGATGACATGGAATTTGAATTAGAGTTAAAAGGCCCATTTTGAGTTGAAATTTCCTCTAATTAGTTGTAAAAATGATTAGGAAATGGGCCAACTATGCAATCAAATAATTGAGTTTGTTGTAATCCTCTGTTTGAATGTTAAGCATAAATTCTACAATATGTTTGAGCCATCCACAATTCTCTTCTATAGTTTAAGAAGAGTTATGTACTCTATTTAGCTTGATAATTTTCATAGCAGTTCCAATGCAACTCTAGTACTGCTTTCATGCATGTCTAGAATATGTATAATACCAAGGTTTTGGCAAGTTGTTTTCAAGGATTTAGTAGAAGCTATGTTGCAAGTAATAAATTTTGTTAATTAGTAGAGTAGAATTGGAACTCCTTTTTAAATCCTGCATTAAATTGTCAATTTTAGTTTTATAAAAATTATGTGGCTTGAATCAATGCAGACTCATTTGATGGATTTCCTATGTAAGTCTATGTTTAGGTAAGGATCTATGGTTGTAATTAGGCTCATGTAAGCATAGGGGTGTCATTGAGGGACCAATATGATAACATGTTCGTTCATATTGGGGGGGTAATGTTGATGAAATTGTCATTGATGCCAACATGGACTTGCAGTGGCCCCATGAGATGTCATTGATGCCACCAAGTCCCACCTGTAGTGCCTTGGACCCCTTACATAGTGGGTTTGTGCCTTAAAGCACCTTTTACCCAGTTGACAAGGTCCTTGTACCCACAATACTGGATTTTGATTCCACCACCTTGATGAAGATGTTGAAGACCTTGTTGATGGTGTTGAAGACCCTGGTGATGGCCCTGAATCCCTTATAGAAGTTGGAGAAGCCATAAATGAGTTGAAGAAGTAGTAATGACCCATTCTGTGGTCTTTCATGCTTTGATGATGTCATGGTACCCTAAGAGAAGGTCTGGAAATCCCATAGGTAATGTCATGATGGATCTTGACCCTTGGAGGTCTCCTAGTGTGGGTGAGGCGGTTAAGGAAGCCCATGAAGCCCCTTGGCATGCCAAAGAAGCCTTTGGAACACCAAATGGGCCAAATGACCCATTCTGTGGTCATTTGTGGCTTGCATGGTTATTGATGGTTTGATGGAGTCTTGAAACCCTTGGAGAAGTCTTGGTTGACATGTTGAAGCCTTTGGAAACTTGAATATGTCCTTATGATAATGAAGACTTGTTGATGTGGAGCCCTTGATTGATGAAGCCTCTTGCACGGTGAAGAAAAATTTGAAAAGGCCTTTGGACCCACACACTTGGTTGTTTAATGGTATTGAAGGAATGTTGTAGATGATGTGTTGGTTGAATATGGTATCATGGTGATGGGGTCCTTGATGAAGCCCTTGTGACAACTCTTGGTGACCTTGATGACTTGAAGTCAAACCTTAAAACCTTGAATGATGATACAATGACTTAAGCTCATTTGAAGGTCAACCCCAATTGATATTTAAATTCAAATTAAACATTAAAAATATAAAATAATAAAAAACATACTTATCTTGCTCACCCTAGAAGTCGGTTCTGTCATGTGTTTTTTTTAAATTAAAAATAAAGTTATTTTTTGTAATGTCGGCTCCATAATTTTTTTTATGGAAATCTAGTATAAATACCCCACCAAGTTTCATTATTTTGATGTGAAAATTCGGATGAGATATTGAGCTCTGAATTCGGGTAGAATGACTGAGGTATAAATTTGCACGAAGCAAAGACCCAAATTTTCCACAGTCTTTTTCTTTTGGGTATACAGTCCAATCTTTCACTTGATGTTTCTTTGGTTCATTGCTGGAAGTATGCTAGTTTCTGGAGAGTATTTACAGTCAGTTGTTTGCAAGCTTTTACAGTCCGAATTTGAGGTTGAAGTCTGATGTTTTTCTGCTGCAATGAATGGGAGCAGCCCGGATTTTGCAGAGCTGCCACAGTCCGAAATTTACAGAGCTACAATAGTCCGAATTTTGCAGCAATAGAGGGTTCAAAACAGTCCACAATTTGCAGCAGCAATAAAGTCCATTTTTTTTGTGTTTTTCTGGGTTTAATCTTGCTGAAAAGTGACTTCTTTTGTGGAGGATTTTCACACTACAAGTTTGCAGCAGCTACGGTCCAACGTTGATGTTGTTGTCTTGCTTGGGGACTAACCAGCTCACTCACATACAGTCAATTCAACACTTACAAAATAGTCCTGAATTGTGTAACCACTAAACAGTCCGAAGTTTTGCAGCAGTGGTTGACTATGGTATTGACTACAATTTGTGTTGTAAACAAGTCGTGAAGTTTGACTAGCATGCATATAAACAGTCCAAGCTTGCAAGTTGACCGAATTTGACAGTCTGATATTGTTTAGAGCTTCTTCCCTGATGATGCACAGTGTTTGAGGTTGATAAGCGTGAGATCTTCTCAGGCATGTCCCAGTCTGAGGTTTGTTTAAAGTTTTCTATACTAACATGCTCAGACATTAAACAAGGTATGTATGAATGTATGTACAAGGGTGAATCCGTGGACCTGGGTAACACTTTGTGGCAAGAGCATTTCGGCAAAAACAAAAAAACACACCTCGGTCGAGGGCTTGTTAAACCCTCGACCGAGGTATTAATATCTCGACCGAGGTTTTATCAAGCCCTCAACCGAGGTTTTGTTCAGCCCTCGGTCGAGGTATTTATTAACCCTCGGTCGAGGTATTAAAAACTTGACCGAGGGTTAATAAATACCTCGACCGAGGTATTAACTTGGTCGAGGTATGGACCTCGGTCGAGGTACATACCTCGACCGAGGTGCCTCTGTCAAAAAATTTATAAAAAGAGGCCGCGGGGGAATCACTAAATTACCAAAGACTGCAAAATATATTCATTATAATTGAGCTTTATGTAACTCCAGTCTCCAGTGAATTCAAACATTAATGACACTCCCTGAAGTCCCTGGTACAAAACGAAATGGAGCCATTTATTGAGTAGTGGGATGCAACTGCAAGCAGTGAAAGCTTGTCACACATTGAAAATGGTGAACCATTTTCAATATGTGAAAAGCTTTCACTGCTTGCAGTTGCATCCCACTACTCAATAAATGGCTCCATTTCGTTTTGTACCAGGGACTTCGGGGAGTGTCATTAATGTTTGAATTCACTCCCGGGCTTTAAGATGTTGTATTTAGTGATTTAAGATGTTTAATACTTAAATGTTTTAAAATAAATAAAAGAGATGATGATATAGAACTCGTTATATTTTTATATTAATAAAATAACATGTATAATGCCATAAATATCAATGGATCGTATGATAATCAAATGTGTTAGGTGTATCGTTGTTGTTGTTATACTATAAGTATACTAGGAATATTAACCCGTTTCAATATATATAGCTAAAACACAACCACAATCATATTTTAAATAGTATAAAATATTTTTTACCAAGTAAGAATAATATATATTAACCTCTATGCAAAATCCCCACAAATGTCTAAGGCCACACAATATTAACTAGTAGTTTGGATGGTACTTACCTTTCTTGTAAAATAAGTATAAGTTACTATTTACATAAAACAACAAATTAATGTAAATACTTTTCAAAACTATAAAATTTGTCAATTAATAAGTCTTTATTAATTCTAAAAATATAAATTTGTAATTTCAAAAAATATAAAATTATTATTTTTTATTTTTCAAAAAAACTTTTTAATACTTATTTTATATAAAATATTAAAACCTTTTAAACTAGGCTGCAAGCTCTACATAATGGTTGTCTTGATTTACATGCAATCATAAATATTATTGTCATTCCAGTTGTTAACTTTTGGTGATATTGGGTGAAAAATAGAACATATACTCTAAATCTTTCATGGGTTTAATCATAAATAGCTTCTTGGGTAGTAAAATGTGATGATGATTTCA
>LPNX011061506.1:3823-19604 GCA_001517045.1 Pseudotsuga menziesii | reverse complement strand
ATGCGTTTTGAGGGCTTCTATCTAGCACATGAGTAAAAAATCAGGTTTTCATCGCCAAAATTGGCCAAAAAGTGTTACCCATCTTCATGGAATCACCCACAAAGAAATGATTGATGAGCAGTGATGCATACACCATAGTGATGTATACCTTATGTTGATCTAATGATGCACATGCATGACAATGCTCTCCTATGATAGTGGTATATGTATATAGTGTATGTACAATATCCACTGCAGTAATTACTGTATTGATGATGAACATGCATATGCATACCTGATGTGATGATCAACCTTTAGTAATGAGTTGATCTTGACCAGACTTAGATGAAGGGAGTAGACTTCTTGGAACGGTCCTAGTTAAGTTAAAGATACATGTACGATGATGACATGTTGATACTTGGATGATGCCCTAACCGTAATGAATGTGCAAGAAGTATTTCTGATGAGCAGAATCTGTGGTGGCTTGGCAAAGACTTGATGACAGCTGTGACATGATCTTGATGAACAGACTTAAAAAAATGACCTGATAGAATTGATGAGGTTGACATAAGCACATATATTTATGAGTAGAGGACAGATCAGGATGATTGAGAAGTGACATGATTATGCAGTGGACAAGCAGATTGTGACAGGCAGTTGTATTGATGTATATGAACAGACTTTTGACATGTGTAGATAGTTGAAGACATGAACAATAGAATTGAAATGATTGACTGTCCAACAATTTGAAGACAAAGACATCTACAGAAGAATAATTGGACTGAGATGAATGATGACAGCTTAAGAAGACCTTCATAAGTTGACTGAATATAAGAAGAGAGGGATAAGGCTGCAACAACCTTGGTCAAGAATGTAATACCTTATTATGATGCAAGCCATGATGGTCAGGTATGAACAGTGACATAGATAGGTATGCATAAGCAATGATGATCAGTATATACAGTAAGACCTATACTACATTCAAGATGATGCTTTGATAATCATAATTGATGTACATGATACCATGATGAGGTAACCTTGTTGACACGTGTTTGCATCTCCATACACTTTGATGTTGCATAACTGATGATGATAAAATGATTATGATGTGAATGTAAGATGATTGAGGTTTGAACAATAGGCTCTAAATAAGCGACTTGTCCTTGAAGACATAAACATGATGATGAAGGTAATGTACTATGAGTCTTATATGAGATGATTAACACTACAGGTTGCCATTTATTCCTGGTTGTCTATCAGTCATTTCCAGCCCTGTAAAAGGTCTATATTTGCTTGGGAATAAAGTACACCAGTCTCAAATTGACCTTACAACAGTTATAGCATCTCTATGTGACAGCTTGACAATGACTTGACAAGATAGTGACAATTATTCATATGACAGTGACAGCAGTCTGATATGATATGATAGTGACTAGAATAGAGAGGTTGTTGAGCAGTAGTGAGCAAATGAGCAATATGATTGATGAGCAGTGTTACAGCAATGTTGATGTGATTGATGAAATGATGTGACAGTGAGCTTGAACTATAAATGCAAGCTTGACTTGCTTTTGAGGTTAGGATACCTCAAACCCTTCTTAGCAGGGTGTAAGAAAACCAGACAGTGTCCTGGATGTAGAGTAGGTGATCTTTGTATCAGTAGGTGCTGATTTTACCTAACGGTTGTAGCCAGACCAAAACTAATACAAAAAGATTACAAAATTATACGGTGTTGTGTTCTTTTGTGTTATGGTTCTTGATGATTCAAATGCTTATGATATGTGAATGATGAAGTGAAAGATGTTTATGAAATGATTGTGAGATTGGTAGAATAATGGAATGATGAATTGGTAGTTAATTGTGACAAGTTAAGAAAAGTTGTAAAATTGGCTTTACACCGATTCACCCCCCCCCCCTTCTTAGTGTCTAATAGGTAAAAAATTAAAAAATTTCAAACCAATACATTGATGTTATATCAAGGGTAAAAGGGATTTTTTCTATATAAATACCCAATTTGTTGGGACCTTTTTTATTGCAAAAAATTTTCTTTCCTTTTCCATAAGCATGCATAGGTTTTTTCTGGTTTTGGCAGGTTTTTAGTGTTGGAGGAGGGAACACATAGGGTTTTCTTGGTTTTCGTGGGTTTGCAGTGTTGGAGGAGGGCACGCATAGTGTTTCTGGTTTTGGTGGGTTTGCAGTGTTGGAGGAGGGCATGCATAGGGTTTTCTGGTTTTCGTGGGTTTGTAGTGTTGCTGGGTTTGGAGCATAGGGTAGCTTTATTGCTGGTTGTGGCGTGGGAGTGGCGTAGCGTGGCTCGGTTCCCTTCTTCCTTGGTGCTGTGATGATGAGATCAATTGCTTCTGCTACTGAAACTACTTTGGCTCTTGGTACAGGGTATTCATAAAAAAAGGGATGGGATTCAAACTCAAAGCAAGGGTAACTGAATAACACGGGTGTAACGTCAGGGATTCCCTGAACCTCGAGCTCTTTAGCTAGTGATTCCACATCTACCTAAGTAGGGGAGCCCATCAAATTCAGGCACACATAGGGTTTTGGTGGGTTTGTAGTGTTAGAGGTGAACCACAGGTGAACATTTTCCAGGGGTTTAGGGTAAGTTTGTTAAAGAGTTCTTTTATATTGTGTATTCATCTAGGAATTTATTTTTGTCGTAGTTTAATTGGAAAGCAGAATGAGTGCAGACACTGTTTTTGTGCTTAGTTGGTAGCTTGCTGTATTCATATGACTTTTTCATCGTACAATGTATACACACCGTCTGGGGATAACTGATATTATTGAGCATATATCTCTTCCCTACAGGTCTGTGTTTTACAATTCGATATGGATGTAGTGGGTTAGTGGGTGGTTAGTGGTTGTTGACTGGAACTCGCTACTTGAGTATGGCATCTTTGCAGTCAAAAAAATTACTTTTACGAATAACAGAAGACCGTTCTTTATGCTTGTGCAACCTGAATAGATGTGTCACGAGAGGAGAAAATGTGAGTTCTTACTATTTTTGGTTACATTGGGTTTAGTATGTTTGTTTCCATTTTTATCTAGGCCTGTCTCTATAATTTATGCATTTTTTTGCTGTGTAAAATCATGCTAACTTTAAGGTTTCATTTAGTTTACTGCTTGTGATTTCGAGGCCATGATTTAATGTTTAACCGTACTTCTGATCTGTACCAAATGCTTGCAACCTCCTTATAGTTGTATTAGAAAGAACTTTTGATATGCATGCATATATACTATATACATCTCTTTATTTGCTATATGTATACATTAATGTCCTTGTAATTTATGCATATGAATTTTGTTTCATGCAATATTATACAAGGATAAAGTATCCTAAGACCATTTTGGCTTGTTGGACCTGTGATAAGCCCCTTTGATGACAAAGGGAAGCAATTTACAGTAGGTCAAACAGCTTCTCACACACAGAGAGAACGAATCTACAACCACCAATGTTTGAATATGAGTTGTTGGGATGGTGGCCTCCCGTCCCAACTGCTAAGCCACAGCATGGTGATCTACACCCAGATTAAGTATAAGTGAACAACAAATAGAGAAAAATAATAGGTATCATCACCAACGTCTCCTCCACAAGAGAAAACCCTAAGCACTAGAACAAATTCCAAATAAATTTTTATCTCCTCTAGACTTCAGAATAACACCTAAAGTTCATGAGGAAACCCTATACATTGCCAAATTATCACATTCAATTGCTTGGTTCTTACTTATGGAATCCCCACTACTATCACCTATTTTTTGTTTGCAAAAACTTTCAGAATTTTCAGTAGGATTGCTATTATTACATGCCCTACATCAACAAGGTTTTGTTTTCCCAGTGTGAGGTATGTTATATAACATATATACATATGGTGAATCATACCAACTGCCTGATATTCTGACATACCATCTAAATTCCATTCATAAATAATTCCTTTCTTTCATTCTCTTCTGTATTTAGTCCTACCTTTGTTAATCAAGTCAGGGACATGAAGTTTGGACTGGTGTGCAAGTAATATCTCATAGGAAATATAGATTTGTTCTTGGCCTTGGAATTATTTTATCATGAGGAACTTCCATACACCACCAATGATAGTTATTTCTTTGTCGGACTTTACTTTGTGGGTCTCTAGAGTCTTCTCAATTTCCATTATTTATTTCAAAAAATGACTGGGTTCTTTTGAACAAGAGGAAACTTAGAAATTTTCATTTTTGAGATGCCTATATTTTCTTATTTAAGATTCTTAGTTCTTTTCTCTATTTTTTGATTCATTGATTCTATTCTTTCAATATGTTTTGATAGAATTCTTGATTCTCCCATCTGACTGTTGTATGTTCAATGACCATCTCGATTTTGTCTAGCTTTTGGTCAACTGTTTCTTTGAAATAGTCCACAGATTCTACCAGATCATTTGCGATGACTTGAATGGATTCTATATGTTCTTTATTTGAAATATGGTTTGATGAAATAGTGAATTGAACTAGACCTTTAAGAGCTATATTGCTCCAGTTTTTTTGCTTGAAGACCTTTTCTATTGAAGCGTCCTTTCCTTCACCTGGAATGACAATAGGAATGGATAAGGACTTCTAGTCACCTTCCTCTAATTTTAAAGGCTTAAAAGGAGGTAAGGGATACTGTGTTTTTATTTCATTTCCTTATGCACTTATCCACTTAGGGCCAAAGTTTGATCCATAGGAAGAAGAGGATTTTTGCATTTGGATTTCTATAGTATCCTTTTGTTTGAACCATAAATAGAAACAAATTCATTTATTATTATGCTTAACAGCCCATCCCTTTTCCTATAAGAAACCTCTTCCTTTCAACCATTCCTCATGCCATATTCACAGCAAAAGTTTCCTACAGCAACAATAAGCATTTCAGTTGTATTTTGGAGCATTGGATGAAAGCTTTGGTGCATTTCCAGGAAAATGATAGTTGTGGACAACAAGAATAAGGTTGTGCACATCGATTTCTTTGGTAAGTTTCTTTCGTTACAGTTATTGCAACATTTCTGGCTTCTCAAAGTGGTGTTTTTCATGTCCCTTGAGCAACTTTCTTTAACTTCTGCAACATCTGTGTCTTCTCAAGGTGTTGTTTCTCACATTGCTAGACCTCCAAGACCAAGCAATCATCATGAATACCATCCTCCTTAGAAGTATGTAATCACGCTAAATAATATACCCAACGGAGGTTCATGTGAATGGAGGTGTGCATATTCTCTCCATTTCTTTCCATGTTCTTTTTTTGTGAGAGAATGTTAGCCCTATTATATTCTGCATCCATGGGATTGGAGTATATATCCCAGTTAAACATATTTTTGACCCATTCATTCTTTGGATCTATTAAGTCAGAAGCTTGTTTCTTCAAATTTTATGTTTGATTTTCATTTTCATTTTAGTTTGCTTATTTGCTTTAGTTTATTCCTTTACTTACTGTGGAAATTTTTTGGTATTTAGTGAAATTTTCAAGTTTTTGCCTTTAGGTTTTTTATTGTTTTTCCTCCTTTAGTTTTTGAAGGGTTTTTAAAGGTCATTTTGTTGATTAAGGATGTCACAAATATATTCTAAGAGCATAGTTTAGCACCTAAACTACACTCAAAGTGGAAAAAATAATTAAAATAGCGCCAAAAGTGATTTCAAATTATTCTTGTAGCGCAAGTGCCAAAAATTAACACAGTGGCGCTACAAGAATATTGCGCATGTTAAATTCTCCTATTTTTAAGCCGATTTTTTTGCGTGAGTTCAAATCCTAGGTGACTAATCGCATGTTTAGAGGCTGTTGATACGTGTTGCTCCAGAAATCATCATGAACGCAGGTGGGATTCATGTCGTGGCAGAGGTCGTGGTTATCATCAGGTAGAACGCAACCCATCATGACAGATAGAGGCATATACCAAGTTTGATGTGAGGGAAGATATTCGATGCATGCAATACGAAGCTGAAGACTTGAGTGGACCGACGACATCTGCCAAAAAACTGGAGGTTGCTGTTACAGAGCAGAGTTGGGGTTTTCACCGTTGCAGAGAGCATTTAGGGCTTTCTTATTTTGCCACCTGGAATTAAATTGCATGCATGAAGACACTTGTTCACTCAAATTGGATAATCAGACAACACAAGGAGTGGTTTAAAGCTTCTGCAGCTCGACAGAAAGCAGGTATTCCGCGATAACCTGTTAATAGCTGCTGAATTGGGGCTTTCTCGGTAAAGTCTGTTATGTTCAAATTGGTTAAGGGAAATGTTAAGTTATGCCTTTAAATGAGATTCCTGCTGAAGAGATAGCCATTTAAGACATTCTGAGATGCTGTGGTGAGTGGAAGGTTGAAAAATAGCATTATATTGAACCATTCCCTTTTCGAAGCCCGAAAAGATGACAGGGTGAAGAGCTGTGTATTCTGTGGTGTCCAAATTTCACAAATTGATTTGCTGCTTGTACACAATGCAACGAAGGAGCTGAACATCTAAGATTACATAGGAACCTAGTCTCATTCGGTGCTAAAACTGACTCATTTTGGTGCTAAAAAACTACTGGCAGCAGAAAGTGAATAGTTTTAAGATTGTTTTTGTTTTATATATCTTCTCATCATTTATGCAAAGCTTTTCTGTATAGAGATTGCTCATAGTTGACACTAGAAGGAATTAAGGGTTATTTTTTGTACTGAGTTTCAATACACAGGTGTATTGTACATTCTGGAGATGGTCAGCTATCTGACTGAACAGACTGAATGATAACTAAGTTTCATCAATAGTTTTAACGAAGAGTTTGGAGTAATATGATTGATCTAAATCACTTGAGCCTGTGGTAAAACCTAACTTGCATTAGAAAACAAAAGGAAACAGTCAAGGAAGACCGAGCAAAGCTGATTATTAAAACCTTAGAGGTTTAAGATAAAAAAAACAGCTATTAGGTCATTGACAGAACCCTAGAAGTCATAGAGTTCAGCCATTGAAGCAAATGGGTAAAAGTGGCAAAATAAATAGGGCTGATCCCACTGATGTAAGCTGGATTGAGAAATTCCCAGGTTGTGTAGAACTTTTCCAGAAGGCTGGGTGGATGGATTTTTTCAAAAGAATAGATGGTTATAACACTGAAGTTTCCTGTAAATTTGCACAATGCTACAATCAGGACATGGTGGTTTTTGACACTCTAAAGTTTAGGTTGACAGTGGATCTAGTGGCAGAAGCTACAGGAATCAAAAATGAAGGGGAGATATGGTTTAAAAAGTTTCCTTTCACTTTTGATGCCCAGAGGTATCTGTTACCTAATGTTACCCCAGACTGGAGCAAAGGCATGCTGACCCAAAATTTCAAAAATGAGTGGGTGGAACCCATTAGAATCTTGCAAAGCTATATCACCTGTGAAGGCAGATATGCATATGTCTTCAAATACCATTTTAGGTTTCTATAGCATATGGTTGGTGTATCCAAAATGAGCCTTCCTTTCTTCCTATTCAAAAGTCTACAGAAGATGTCTAGTAGAGTTAAGGGGCATCAAGATCATAATTCACAATATATTTTCCACCATGGACTGATTAAATTGATCATTAGTACTGTCTTGCAGAGTGAAGGAAAAACTTGGGATTTCTTCCTCTTCTGGTCTTGTTTTCAAGTCAAGCAAGAGGACCTGCAAACAAAAAAGCAGGTAGACAAAGGGAAATTCCTAGTGAGGAAACTAGGCCAGAAGGTCAAGTCCGAAGACAAGAAAGAGGTTAAGCTTGAGGAAGCACCAGAGCCCTTGAAGGATGTCAATGAACCTCAAATGTTTTCAGCTGACATTAAAGGTAAGTATTCATTATTTACAGAAAAGAAAGAGCAGCCTATGCAACACATGACACCAGCAGAAGTTTTCAGTGAAGATAAAACTGCTGTCCCAGAAAAAGTTACTGTACAGGAAGAAGACATTCAGGCCCAACAAAGGAGTCCCATCACTATCCTGTCTGAAGATCAGGGATATCTGTTAGAGGAAGATGAATCCATCCCCAAAACTGAAGCTAAGGTTGATACCCACACAGAATGCTGCAGACAAGAGAATAAAGCAGAGAAGTCAAAGAAAAAGAAGACCAAAGTGATAGCCATAGAGTTAGCTACAGTAAGACATCAAGGAAGAACGCTGAAAATGTTGGAAGAGTTGGCCCCTGGTTCTCCAGCTTGGAGGGCTAAAACCAGGCCAAAAAACAAGTTGAGATTGAATATGAAAAAATTGTCAAACCCCAGATTGAATACAAAGGAGGTAACGGTAATTGATGATGATTCTCCAGATGAAAAACCAAAAATTAAGAAAGAAGCAGTTCTGAAAACTCCAGTTTCTCATCATGCAAAAAGGAAAAAGCCATCAAAGTCAGTAGAGGAGGTTAGTCTCACTGAGACTAAATTATCAGCAGTCTTTTTAGAGTTAAGAAATGAAATGTTAAAAGAAGAACAGCAAAAGGAAAATAAGGTTTCTTATTCTAAAGACCAACTGTTAATTGATGAAGATATACCTAAGGAAGCAGACACTCAGGAAAACCCTAGTATTCCTGATATTTCTACAGATCTATTAGAAGAAGATGCAGACATTTTCAGGAAACTCAATATACCATGGATACCCACTGATGTGCAGGATACTACAGCAGAGAAGGTTTTTGATTCAGATAAGCAAAACCTGCAGAAAACAGTCAAACAATACAGACATCAAATGGATTTTATGCAGGAAGTGAATGATGGGCTGATTCTAGAAAACATAAGACTTAGAGAGGATTTGCAGGAATTAAATGACCATTATCAAGAGCTTACTACAGTGTCTAAGGAAGCCCTGAAGAGGAAAAGAGCAATTGATTTACAGTGTACAGAGCTGAAGCAGACTGTTAGAGACTTGCAGCAACAGAATGAAGAACTCACCAGAAGGGTAGCTGATATGAAATATGAGTAGAGGCGAGCCAGGAAGAAAGCCCAAGATTTGGATGGGATAGCCTTGCTCGCTAAAGCTGCAAAGGACCTTTGAGTTAGTTAGTCAGTCAGTTATTTGTTATTTCTTTTTGAGAAACACTTTAGTTAGTTAGTTGTTCACTATATTTTCAAAATTATCATATTTTGTAAATGGTAATTCAACTTTGTCTCATCGAGTAGTTAGCTGAAGACAGTTAGGGTTTTAACCCTAACTGATTTTTATTGAGGAATACTATTTAGAGAGACGAGAAAGACAAAATTGGTGTTCGATTTTGGGAGAACTTCAGGAGGTCTTTTAGACTTATTTGTGAGCTAAGTATCATAACTCTTATATGTATTTGATGACAAATTATGAAATATATGATCTTTTACACCCTTCAGTACATGTCTTGGCTTCATATTTGACTTGTTTAGTTGTTTAACTGATAAATTCATTGCTGGTCTATGTTTGTATGCTGGTGATGCTTATCTTTTATGAATGAACTTCAATATTGTGTTATGTTGGATACTTGTTGATTATATTATGCATCTTTGTCTTTACTTGCTTATGATTCAGTTCTTGTTTAGCTCATGAGTGTATTCCTTGTTGATCACCATATTTACAACCAAGAAAACATTCTAGAAACCATAAAACCTAGTTTACTTTATTGAGTTTTATTTGAGATTGTGTTGGCTTGTTTCTTTAGCCTTGGAAACAATTTCTGGCACAAACATCTTTGGCGCCATTGCCGGGCAACGAAGTTGAAGACATATTTTCCCTGGGATACTTATCATTTTTATTGGTTTTAAGAGGTGAACTTATACCAGCACATTTTAAGGCTATTTTTCACCAGATTTGTCACAGTGGCTTCTAGAGGAGTGGGAACTAGGAACAGACCTACTTCACCATTGCAATTGGGTGTTACAGATCCTGAACAGATATTGAGGACATCAAGAAAGATTAGAAGATATCAGTCATTACCCTCCCTATCTGAACCTGAATAGTTGGATGGTTCATTAGTTTCATCTGTGTCAAAGAAATAAGAAGAAACTTCACCTTGGGTAAAACCAACGATTCCTGATAGTAGTTTCCAAATTTTTACCAATCCTCAATCCTTCATAAAAGCTAAAACTGCCTCTCCTGGTAAAATACCTATTTTTCAATTGAAAGTTGGAAAAAGCCCCTTTCAGTCAAGTTCTAGCCAAGCTTCCTCATCATCAAAATCAGTTAGTCCAAAAATGGTAGCCCAAAATAAGCCCATAGACATGATGGACCGGATGGTTGCAACCAGATATGCACCATTGGTTTTGCCTCAACCTTTACATGCACTGCCTGGCGGTGACTATCAGAAATATTTTCCTAGATTCAATGGACAGGGGGAAACCATAGCTGAAGAACATTGGGAATATTTCCTTAGTTATGCTGATAACCAAAACATTGAAGCTAAGGATGTATGGATGAGAGTGTTTGTTCAGAGCCTTGATGGAGATGTAAGGAAGTGGTTCAGAGAGTTGCCTGCTAACTCCATCACTATCATTGAAGAACTTCGTGATCTCTTCATGAGACAATGGGGGGACACTAAAGACCATACATACTACATAACTGAGTTCAGAGCTCTTAGGAGGAAAAAGGATGAGACTGTTGCATATTTTTCAAAGAGGTTCAACAAGATGTACAGTAGAATTCCTGCTGAGATAAAGCCTACAGAAACATCAGCTAAATTGACATATGCAAATGCTTTCGATCGTGAATTCTCTTTATTACAATGAGAAAGGAGACCCATTTCTTTGTTGAATATGCACGATGCATCTCTAGAAGTAGAATCAAACATTTTGGCTTCCAATAGACTAAAGAAGGAAACATCTCAGCAGCTGTATGACAGGAAATGAAAGAAAGAAGCAGCCCCAGGAGGTTCATCTTTACTTTTTGCTGAAGGGAAGATTGATGAAATGGCTAAGTTGGTGAAGATTCTGACTGCAAAACTGAACAAATTAGAGCTTGAGAAAAATTCCAACAAGCCTGCTCCAGAAGGTGAACGAAATCCTAATAATCAGAATCAATTTAGAAGGCAATTTGCTCCCTGCTTCATGCCTAGGGAACGCAGGAATAATGATATTCAGCGAGAAAGAAGAGAAAATGAGGATCAAAGAGTGCCACTGCCTCTTCAGAACAATGTGGCTGATGAGGAAGAATTTGATGAAGAGCTTCTCTTCGAAGAGACTGACCAAGATATGAATCATTTTGGAGAAGGATTGTCTGGGGGTTTTGTCATTGAGGAAAAATTTCTCAATGCAGAATATTATGATGCTGACATGTTTGAAACAGAAGATGATTCAAAGCTGGAAAAGATTGCTGTAAGTGCTGCTATCTGTCAGAATGAAGTTAAGAAGACTGTGAACTTGAGATTAGGTCCAAAACAGGTGGTACCAGCCTCGAAAAAGAAAGCAACTATCCCTGCTAAACAAGCTCCTGATCCTATGACAGAGAAAAAGAAAGTTTCAGAAAAAACAAAGAAGACTACAGAAGTTGAAGAGGTAAATAAAATTGTTCAAAATTTCAATTTGGAGAATGAATTAGGAAAGTTAAAGATTCCTGTACCTTTAATTGAATTAATAAAAAATCCTTCCTATAAAGAAACAATCTTAAAGGTAATGAATTCAACAAGTAATCAGCCTGTTTCAGACACAGTAAATTTACAAGAAGAAAACCCCAGGATTTTCATTGGATCAGCCCTGGCTGAAAAGACTGAAAATGAAGTAGGTGCTTCACCTCCATTCTATGTCACTCTGATAGTCCATGAACAGATGATACACAATTGTTTGTTAGATTCAGGAGGTTCACACAATTTGATGCCAAAGGCTGTTATGGAGGCTTTGGGTCTCAGTATTACTAAACCTTATCATGATCTATATGCATTCGATTCTCGAGCAGTGAAGTGTTTAGGTGTAATAAAGGACATGGTTGTCAGCCTAGCTCAGTTACCCATGAAAAGTGTGATCATGGATGTTGTAGTAGCTGATATTACACCGAAATTTGGGTTACTTCTTTCTAGGTAATGGGCAAAGAAGGTTGGTGGGACCTTACAAATGGATCTTTCATATGCCACTATTCCTATGTTTGGAGGAGAAAATAGAAGGCTGTACAGAGAGATTCAGTTTGCATACATTGTGACAGATGACAAGAACCCTACCAATCATCCACTATATGCTGTTGACAAAGGCCTAGGAACTTGCATGTTACATTTCAGTGACGAAGACAATACTGCTGGTTTGTTACAGGTTGAAAAGGAACAGCGAATAAAACACAACAGATTAGAAGAAGATGAGTTGTGGCAGTTATACTTTGATGGGTCCTCTTGTAAAGAGGGTGCAGGTGCAGGGGTTCTTCTTATATCCCTTGGAGGTGAAATAGTGAAGCTCATGTATAAATTGGAGTTTGTTACTACAAACAATACTGCTGAGTATGAAGCTTTGCTGTTGGGATTAAAAGCTGCTAAAGATTTGGGCATTCAGCAGATTGCTTCATTTGGCGACTCCGAATTAGTTGTTCAGCAGGTGAGAAGCAACTATCAAGTGAAGCAGTGTTTGCTAAAACTCTATCGAAATGAGGTATGGGACATGCTTGAAAATTATTTCATGGCTTTTAATATTACCTATATTCCAAGAGACCATAATCAGATTGCACACTCATTGGCCTTGGCTGCCACCCACTTTAGAATCCCCAAGACCACTCAGTTGAGGTATCCCATTGAGGTGAGGTACAGACCCTCTGTACCTAATAATGTAAAACACTAGAGAGTGTTCGAAGATGATATTGAGATTAAAAGGTTTCTAGAGCTTACACATGAGTTTTCAAATTCCCTGATTGATCAAGAGGAGGATGAAGGGGGTGAACAGTTAGATGAGGTTGCTGAAGATGAGATAGCAGGTCATAAAATTATTGAATTGAAAAGCAATTTCATCCCAAAAGGTTTGGTACCTCTAGAAAGAATATTTACAAAGGATGATACACCTTCAAAGCCTATGGTTCAGTCTTCAGAAGAGAATGTGGTAGAGTGTAATATTGGTTCTGCAGAACATCCTAGAATGGTCAAAATTTCTAAATCACTTATAGCTGAACAAAGAAATAGGTATATCAAACTATTAAAGGAGAATGTAGATGTTTTTGCATTGTCTTATGAGGAACTAAGAACCTATGATATAGGAATCATACAGCATAAGGTCCCTTTAAAACCAAATGTCAAACCTTTTCGTCAAAAACTAAGGAGGATTAATCCAGCTTTGTTTCCTGTTATTGGAAAAGAAGTAAAGAAGCTGTTAGATGCAAATATTATAGTGCCTCTCAGGTATTCTTCATGGGTGGATAATCTGGTTCCTGTCAGAAAAAAGAATGGAGAAATCAGGCTGTGTGTTGATTTCAGAAATTTGAACAGATCTTCATTAAAAGATAACTACCCTCTGCCTAAAATTGAGCAAGTATTGCAACAAGTAGTTGGGGCACAAAGGATCTCTATGGTGGATGGTTTCTCAGGGTACAATCAGATTGCTATGCATCCTGATGATAAGGATAAAACAACTTCTACAACTCCTTGGGGAACCTTCATATACGATAAGATGCCTTTCGGTCTGATGAACGCTGGAGCCACATTTTAGAGAGCAATGGATATTGCTTTTGTTGGAGAAAAGGACAAGTTTGTGGTAATCTACTTGGATGATATTACTGCTTTCTCACAATCAGATGATGAAAATTTGAAGCATTTGAAGCAGACTTTCCTGAAGTGCAGAAAATTTGGTTTGTCTTTAAATCCAAAGAAGTCACACTTTGCTGTACAGGAGGGTAAATTGCTTGGTCATTTGGTGTCTGCCGATGGCATAAGAATTGATCCTGAAAGGGTAAAAGCTATATTGAAGATAAGTTTACCAAGGAGTAAAAAGGATGTCCAATCATTCATTGGTAAAATCAATTTTCTGCGCTGGTTTATACCCAACTTTGCTGAAACTATCAAACAAATCACCACCATGCTGAAAAAATATCAAGAAATCAGATGGACCACTGAGGCAAAGAGTGCATTTGAGAAAATTAAAGTGGCTCTTACTGAAGCTCCTATATTAGTAAGCCCATATTTTACCAAAGAGTTTCTTACATTCTCATTTTCATCAGAAGATATGATAGCAGCTGTTTTATTGCAGAAAAATAAAGAGGGACTGGAACAGCCTATTGCATTCTTCAATAAAACTCTCAGAGATTATGAACTGAAGTACAGTATTTTAGAAAAGCAGGCCTATGCTCTGGTAAAGGCTTTAAATTTTTTCAGAATCTATGTGCTGCATTCTAAATTTATTTCATTTGTACCTAATGCTGCTGTAAAGGATGTGTTAACACAGCCTGATAGTGAAGGGAAAAGAGGCAAGTGGATTGCTAAAATAATGGAGTATGATGTGGAGATCAGACCTACAAAGCTGGTTAAAGGACAAGGTTTAGCCAAGCTGCTGGCTGAATCAAATTGTCAGGCTTTGGGACTGCATGTCATGGCTGAAGAATTAGCTCAGGAGGAAGATCAAGCAGTACTGGAAAAAGAGAAGATCATGGACTATTATTCGACATCTACATGGTATGCAGACATAGTGTATTTTCTTTTGTTTTTACAATGTCCCGAGCGTCTAGATAGGAAAGCTGCTAGATCTTTAAAGCTTAAAGCTACTAAATATTGTCTAGTGGAAGAGCAGTTGTTCTGGAAGGACCCAGGGGGTATCCTACTGAGATGTTTGGATAAATATGAAATTGAGGGGGTAATTGCTGAATCTCATGAAGGTGCTTGTGGAGGTCACAAGTTCTGGAAAACAACAGCATACAGGATTTTGAGAGCTGGATATTATTGGCCTTCTTTGTTTGTAGATGTTTATCAGCAGGTAAGATCCTGTATCCCTTGTCATAATTTTGCTGGTAAACAGAAATTGTTGTCATTGCCCCTGAAACCTATTGCAGTAAGTTCTCCTTTTCAGCAATGGGGTTTGGATTTTATTGGAGAAATAAATCCAGCTTCCTCAGGACAACACCGATGGATTCTAACTGCAACATACTTTTTTACTAAATGGGTGGAAGCCATTCCTACTAGGAATGCTACAGACAGGGTAATCATGGAATTCATTGAAGAAAATATCTTAAGTAAGTTTGGCTGTCCTCAGAAATTAGTGACAGATAATGCTAAGGCCTTCAAGTCTAAAGCAATGGAAGATTTTTGTTAAAGGAATGGCATCCTACTGAAGCATTCAACTCCTTATTATCCCCAGGGTAATGGTTTGGCTGAATCCTCTAATAAAAACATCATTCAGAGTATTAAGAAGATGCTCAAGCATAACAAAATATCATGGGATTCAATGCTGAAATATGCATTGTGGGCAGATAGGATAACGGTAAAACAAGCCATTGGAACTTCTCCATTTCAGTTAGTTTATGGAACAGATGCAGTTTTTCCTGTCCAATTGGGAATCCCAGTGATGAAGTTTTTTCAGAATTCTCAGGAGGAGCCAAATGATATGCAGAGAAGGATTTATGAGATGATAGAGTTGCAGCAGAGTAGGGAAAAGGTGGATGAAAAGGCACAGTTGTACAGATTGAAGATCAAAAGAAAATTTGATAGGAACATCAAAGAAAACACTTTTTTAGTTGGTGATTGTAGCTAGGGTTTTCACCCTAGCTTGTGCTGATGAGCACCTACTAAGGAATCTGGATTCCTTAGTAGCAATTCAATAATGTAAATAAAAAGAGACAGAAATGAAAAACTAAGCTAAAGCAGTAAAAGTAAAGAACAATAAGCAAAACTGTAAATAAATGAATAATGGTGATTTTGATTAAGATTACCTCCAATGAGGAGGTTGGTGGAGTCCGTCGCGCTGG
>LPNX011061479.1:82643-102983 GCA_001517045.1 Pseudotsuga menziesii | reverse complement strand
TCACGACTTCAACCCTCCTAAGGGAGAGGCCCTCTGAAAAACTGGTGGTGACCGTGTCAAAAAATACTAGGGGATTTTGGTTCCCTAAAGGACAACAACTATTTCTCACGTGTAAATAACCGAGGGGTGTTATTTGAAGCCTATCCCCCCGATCCTACCTAACTACAAGATTCTTTTGGGTTCCTCAAAGAGGTTATAGTGTTTGTTGAGTTAGATAGATTTTAAGTCTCACTTTGAATTAGGGGATAGAGTGTGTGCATGTGAGGTTGTGAATCCTAAAATAACAATAGCAATGTATGAAAAACTTTGGAAGACTTTGAAAAACTTTGAAAACTTTGCAAACCCCCCCTTTTTTTTTTCTTTTTTTTTTTGAAATCAAAAATGCTAAAAATTTTCTAAACAATGCTGTAAATAAAGGACAGAAATGGCTGTACGGCTGCAAGTGGGACAGGTGGCTGTGTAAGTGCAGGAAAAAAGGGAGGCAAAGTAGCTGGGTTTCGGCGCAAAAACGAGGGCAAAAAACTGTTCGCGGACCGCGGGTATGGGGCGGACTCGCTCGGTCGGACCGCGGGTTGGAAGGCAACAGTCGCGCGCAGATCACGGGTTTAAAGGAAACATGCGCGGTCTAGGTCGCGGGTTTAGGGCTGACAGCGGCGATCGGAGCGCGCCTGTGTAATGAACAGGTGCGGTCGGATCGCGACTGTGGGCGGAAAAGACGCGGTCTGGTCGCAGGGCAAAAAGCTGACAGCGGCGATCTGGTCGCGGGTTGGGGGCTGAGACGCGCGGTCGGGCCGCGGTTGCGAAAGGAAAAAACGCGATTTCCGGCGGCCGAAAACGACAGCCGAAAGTACAGTACGAAAAGAAAAACTAACAATAAAAGAGACAGCGGAGTCGCCAAAACTGTAGCTAGGGTTTTCACCCTAGCTTGTGCTGATGGGCACCTACTAAGGAATCTGGAATCCTTAGTAGCAGTTCAATAATGTAAATAAAAAGAGACTGAAATGAAAACTAAGCTAAAGCAGTAAAAGTAAAGAACGTGAAGCAAGAACAGTAAATCAATGTATAATGGTAATTTTTTGATTAATATTACCTCCAATGAGGAGGTTGGTGGAGTCCGTTGCGCTGATCCGATGTCGGTGGCTCCGAGCTCCAAGCCGCTCCTTCTCCTTCTCCGATGGTGGAAAATAAGCCAAAATGGGTCTCAATGGTGAAAATAGCTTGATGGTAAGCTAGGGTTTCACGAGATGTTTCGGCAGAGTAAGGGTGCTTATGACTGTGGATCTTGAAATGAGGGGTCTCCATCACTTATTTATAGTTTTTTAGTGGTGGAGTGCTTGCCCATGGTTTTTGGAAACCATGTGGTTTAGGGCAGCTTGTTTAGGGTTTTTGTTGTTTTAGGGTTTTCCTCCTTTTTCCTCATTATTTTTATTCCTTTTCTTCCCTTTTGGGGATTTTTGCTATTTTTAGAGGAATTTTGGCTATTTTTGGAGGAAAAAGGGGTTTTTTGGCCTTTTGGAGGCATTTTAGGCCTTTTGGAGGCTTTTTAGTGGGATTTTCAGGGAAATATGGTAGGCAAATGGACAAATGAGCCATGTAGTGAGGTAGATGAGGTAGTTAACCATTTTTGGGTGTTAACAGAATGATTCTATGAGATTTGGATTTAATTATTCTAGCAATTCATAGAATTATAGTAAATTCAGATGAGTAGAATTGGCTAGTTTTGTGAATTATTTAATAGAATGTCTATGGGAGGAAATATACAGAAATATTAATATAGGTGACACATGATATGTTTTCCATGAGATACAATATTCATGTGTTTCTCTTTATTTGGCATTTGGAAAGTTAAATTGGAAACTACATACATTGCGGTGAAAATTGATAACTGGTTGTGAATTGAAATCTCTATTTTCATAAAAATAGAATGCTAAAACCATGTGCTCTATTTATAACATGTTATTGTGTTGTATGTGGCCATTTGTAACATTTTATCATTTAACTAGGGATGCATTTCATTTTGGTTCAGTTATTTAGACTCAATTCCTTACGATGAATGTTAACTAGTTTCATTGGACTTGATGGAAAATATCACCTTATGTGCAATTGGAATGATCTGCAAATAAACATTTAATTGGTTGTAGGTGCACACTTAAATATGGTTTAATGGTCGTAGGGTTGTTTTTTTGGTTTAATGGCATGGTTACAAGTTGATTGTGTGCAAGACTAGATGCCTATATTGGAAAACTAGTTAACTAGTCTTGTGGACTCTCTTTCGTAATTACCATGATCAATTATTGTAATTTTGGTAAGGCCTTATTTACATGTGATTAGATGTTATTAATCCATTGGTATTAATAATCGATGGTTATTCGTTAAATAATTGCATTTGTGCACTAAGTGTTGTTAAGCATCATAATTAACACAATAATTACTAGCTAACTGTGAATAAGAATAATTAGCCTTCAAAAGTGATTATCACCTCTGATAGGGATTGGATTGAAGGTTTGATGATGTTAGATTATGTTAATAAAATTTCCCATCCCTTGGATATTTTTTTGGAATAGTTATTGAATTTATTTTAAATTATTGTAATTAAAGGGATTTTGTCAAAATTAAATCATGAAAAATGGAAATAAATATTTGTTTGACTAATCCGCTATGCTAAAATTATCTAATCAGCCTTATAGAGCTAATGATATGTCCCTGAGACCCTTTGATATCCCTAGGGGGCATTACAAGCAGCCTCCATGGGAATTGAGGTGGATGTTATGCGTCTATCTTAGGTATTGTAAGTGCTTCCCACTTGTAGTCACCCAAGAGAAATTTAGGATAAGCAACTATGGATACCACTTCGCAATTTATAGTTAGGAAGAATAATCACGGGTCATGTGTCTGCAAATGGGTGGGGAAAGTAGGAATTAAGTCCTAGATCCAAAAATCTAGAGAAAAATGGTGTCACCCCAAGGAACTGCCAATTCACCTAGATCATGTGTACTCTCATATCCCACCAAACAAAAAAGTAGGGGAAAATATCACTTGTTTTCTCGGGTTGACCTTGTGCTTGACATGTGTGTGAGGCATTCTTTCCCAACAAGTGTTGCCTGCTATTTTACACTCAACAAGTCATATCCTAGTTTCATTTTACATGGCCTTGGATAATTAACTCTCCAAACCTACAACTAAGGCCATAAAACCTAGGCTAATGTTGATTTTAAAATAAATAAAACAAACCTAGTTCTTTTTAATTTAGATTTCTTTCATGAATCAAACTCTTAACCATAAAACAAAAATAAAAACATGATGTTCAAAATACACAAAATTATTAGAATCCATTAAGAAATGAACAATCACACTACAATGTCAAATCACTATTTTATTTTGTCTTCAAAAACCAAGAAACTTGCATTCAAAAACTCATTTGAGCAGAAAATGCAACTACATTCCTTCACTTAGAATGTAAAAAAATAAACATAAAGAATAATAGACAGACTATGTTATTATTCCTTTCTCCTAATGAATCCAATCCAAATCCTAAAATAAGTACTTCCAACCTTTAAAGACCTATATACACTAGATTGTGACGTTTTGAGCAAATTCGAAGACCCAAAACAACAACAAACATGGCATAAAAAGGAGGAAAACATTGTTAAAAACCCTGGTTTATATGCCCACACACCTATTATAAAGAAAATATGCATGGCCACACACTTTTTAGAAGGAAAAGGTGTGTAGAATTTAGAGTCCATGCTTTTGTGTCCTTTGGAGGGTGTGTGAGACCAATGTAGTAGTCCAAAAAGCCCAAAAACTAAAAAAAAAACCAAATTTTTTAGAAGATTCAAGTTTGGATACTATGATAAGGACAAAATGTCTTCTAAATTCCTAACCAATGCTAGAACAACAGTCCTAAAGAGGCCTTACATAGAATAATTCATTGAATTCTCCCTAGTGGAGCCACCAATTTTATTGATGGGAAATTCTCCCTAACAATTAGGGTTGAGTGTTATCAGAGCAATAGGAGAGACAACTCACCTAAAACCCCTAGGACTATTGATCTAATTCCATACTAATGACCAATATAAATAATAATAACAAACAATAAAGGGGAAAGGAGAAATAAATACTTATTTTCAATGGTTGTCCTATGGCTTTTCCTTCTCCCTTGAAGCTTGATGTATCCCAATGAAGTGACTCTCAAACCTACATAAGAAAGAACTGCCTTTCTCACAACTTATGACATCATAGAAGCATGAATCAATTAAATAAAAAAACTTTATTATTTGTTAGGAGATGAAGCCAATATTTGGATCTTCAATGTTCTTATTGTGGAGTTCTTGACTAGGGTCATGCGCAATTTGTATGGATCAAGAACATGAGGGGGGTTTTCTACATCCCCCCTATGGGGGTGTGGGGGAAGATGCCCCAAGGAAAACAAATATAGAACCCTCTAGTTTATTTCAGTTTCTATGGAACCCACATATCTATTATATAAAATGGGAGTGAACCCGTGACATTGTAATGCCAGAGAGATAGAAGAAAGCATTGTAAGTTTTTTGCGGAGTAATAATAAATATTGAAGTTGGCATTTCCCCATGGTTTGACTTGTCTACAACATGGTTTCCACGTAAATCTCATGTTCAATTGTTATTATTGTTTTCTTTTATTTTTATATGTTTCTAACATTTGGTATCAGAGCCTGAAAAAATTGCAGGCATAGGGTTTTTTGTGAGTGGGATATATGACAATGACATGCAGTTTGACCGAGTTTGAGATTGATAAGTTTGATGGAAATAATTTCTCATGAATTTCTCCTTATGGAAGATAAAGGTGGAGTATTTTTTGGTTCACAATGATCAAGCCCTAGCCTTGAAAAGGGTTGTGAAAAAATGGAGTGACAAGACATATGAGGATTTTATAAATTAGCTAGACAAAAAGACAACTTCTATAGTTGATATTTTCCTAGCGGAATCTATCTTATTCAATGTTGTTGAACAAAAGACCGCAAACTCCCTTTGGAAGAAACTTGGGAAGATGTATGAGACTAAATCAACAAAAAATAAGGTTTTCCCAAAAAAATAATTTTATCATCTGAGGATGAAGGAGGGTTCAACTATGGCAAATATTTTGAACAAGTTTAATACCCTAATCAACAAAATTCTCTCAATTGATGTAAAGGTGGAGGGTGAGAACATAGTGATCATTTTACTTTGTTCCCTCGTAGATACCTAATATCATACAGTGGTGATGATCACCGACTCATCACCAAGAACTTTGAAATTCGATGATGTGGTAGTTGCTTTATCGGGTTAAGAGTCGAGGAAAAATTCATCTTTGGATCCCTCTACTAGTGAAGCCCTATTTGTGATGTGATTTATTAGAATGGGTCAAGATGGGAGATTACAGTATAGATCCAAGCTTAACAGATGTAAGAAAGGGAAGTGTTGGAATTGTGGGAAGTAAGGCACTTGAGGAAGGACTTGTAAGGTTTGTCATTACACCAAAACCTACAGATGTTGATGAACATTTGAAACCCTACACAAGGCCCTATCACCAGGAGTGGCGGTTAGTCCACTTGCTTTATATTCCCAGAGGTGCGGCGATTATACCATGTGGAGGTTGTATCGATACTCCAACACCCTACCTCAGGCGTAGCTCGGGGGAATTGAACCTAAGACCTATGCTCTGATACCATGTTAGAATTTGAATGCCATTTATATATTCAAGTAGATAGTTCTAATAAGGTTTGCAGTAAATGGAGAATGAAGATACAAACTGAAGAAAACAAACCACACAGGAAACAGATGAGTATTGCCTAGGAATTTACAGTATCATTCACAATAATAAATACGGTGTTACAATAGTTTACAAATAGGACGAATTCAAATCAATTAGGGATGAATTAGAATCTATCAACTGGAACTGACTATATCTAACTGACCATCTAACTCATGGTGTCTCAATCAATATTGGAGTCCAACATCAACTCCCAGATGTCCAACTAACTCAATCAATCAGTGATATCTAGTTAACTCGGTGCAACTGAGTGTGGTAGGTGGGAAAAGGCGCCTACTCCACATGCAACCATGCATTAGCCATGCATAGATAGCGCTAGCTAACTGATTGTGAACTAACAGAAAGTAACTGGAGGCTAACTAAGACTAACTAGTTCTAACTCCACCTAACTGATGGAGGTTGGTGTCAGGACTCCCAATGGCTCCTAAAATGTAGGGATTGGTCTAGGAGGCACCCAAACTGATGCATGCACATGTAGTAAGTGGAAGTTAACCTCTAGCAGTGTTCCCCGCACTCTAGTAACTGGTATAGGTGGCCCCATTAGGCCAAGTGGACCCAATTAATTAATTAAGGTTCCTAAGTTAGGCTAAATAATCTAATAGATAGTATGATCAAGGGAGGATTAATAATCCTAACAGGACTGTAGGTATCTGAAGAAGGAAAAGAAGGATGAAAAGCAATATCAACCATCAGTTGAAGCTAGTATAATATATTCAAAAGAGGCAGCAACACGTGAGGCCTTTTGTCTTGGTAACAATAGATCTCTATTATGTATTGGGTTTTGGACTTAGGTACATCTTTCCACATATCTCCACATAGATATTGGTTGTCAAATATCAACATTATAGTGGTGGAATGGTCTACCTATGTGATTATAATCCTTTATAAATTGTGGGAAGTGGGGATATTAAGATTAAGATGGATGATCTCCCCACGATAGGTGCCACTGCCATGCTAACACCAGCCATAGTGATGCACATCAATGAGGTTGACACATGCACGATTGCATGTTGGATGATGTATGGTTGTCATGTTGTAGGAGTCTCTAGCACAATTGTTATGGGCATGATTGTGCATTTAAGGGTAGATTATGACCCTCTAATCTTAATCTAGTATTTGGAACACCCTTCTGCTCATTCCTTTGTAAAGACTTTCATGACACCTTGTGCCAACCTTTCTCATGATGGGAAGGCTATACGAGATGGTAAATGATTTATGTTTTGGGAGCGATGTTGTTGGTGTTATCATTGCATCCGCATTTTCAAGTTGAGTTGCCCTTCTACAATCGGTGCTCATCCTATTTCTATGCCTCTAGCTCTTAGTATCTGTACATGGGGTTGGTGGTACCTAATATGGCCCTTTGGATTGGGAAATTACAACATGGTTCGCACTAAGGTAACTTCTAGGAAGACTTTTAACAGCCCAAATCACTCTCACATGCTTAGGGCCCATAGGGACATGGATAAAACAAAGGTACTATTTGCCAACAAAATGGGTTAGCATGCTAAGGAGCACACAACATGGCAGGAAAGATGAATTCACTGAGAAGTTCAACAACCCAGTGCTCAGGAGCTTATGGAGGAATTTGGTGATCTAATTGAGGATTCAGGGTCTTCTAGCACTTGGGAGACTCATCACACCATAAATATGGGGATTTTTTGGTCCATGAAAGCGCTCTTTATCTTGGCCCTTGAGGAAAGGTGAAGGGGAACAATGCAAAAGGACATGGATGCTTCATCTATTATGGCTCGAATTGAAAGTTTAGAAGAATGGATGTGATAGCTTAACCCATAATCAAGTCATTAGGGATGAATATGTAAATGCAGAAATTGATTCCCTTGCTCATGAGCTTATGAGGAAGATGTCCAATAGGCCACCTCCTGTTAACCCTTCAACCACACAACAAATTTTTCATATGTTGTCCTGAGGCAGTCAAGAGAGCGACCAAGTAGGAAAATTCAGGTGTTGGTTTGTCTTATATCATTATTTATAATGATAATTGAAGCTTGTTTTAGTTTATATGATACTATTGTTCTTTGGTGTCTGAATGAAGTTCCCACATTTTCGTTTCCACTGGTCATAACCACCAACCTGTGGGGGGGTATTTTTGAAAAAATGATGACAATCCTAGATATAGCTTCTAGTCATAGTTAGCAGTTAGGAGCCAAAACTTGATTCATAGACATTTTCATTTACTTATGGCTTAGCACACTTTTGGCAGTCAGTCCTATTTTTGTTCAAGGATGCATGAACTCTGTGTTTTTTAATATTGTAATATAAATATGATCCTTACAACAACAAATAAAATTATGTTGGATGATGACAGAGAAAGGAAATTGTGTGATATATGATTTCACCGAGAGGAGCAAGTTGCTCTACAACCTATTATGGGGGAGATATTGTCACGTAACATAACGTTACATTACATTTCCTGAAATAAAAAGTAATTAAAAATCCATGCCGACCTATAGAAAAATAAAAACTTAAACCTAGATTAGTTAAAAAAATAAAAATTACACCTCAATAAATTGGATCCCTCTTGGTTCTTGATAGATCCAGGGTTAAGACAGATCTATGTTGGCATGTATGAAACCTACGAAATAATTTTCTCTCAATCAAGATGGTGGATAAGTTGGGGTATTCTACTACATGTGGTGACGATCGATGAAAAATTACCAAAGAAGCCCTCAAGGTAGAAACAGGAGAATCTTATTGGGACCTTGTATCATTTTTGTTGTGATACAATAAAAAATAATGCAGTAGCAGTACACTCAAGGAATGTTCTAGATGCAATGATGTAGTGGCATCAACAACTTGGACATATGAATGAAAAAGGTTCGAAAACTCTACATGGTGGATGTAAGCTTTATGGGATTAAGTATTGTGATTTAAACTCATGTGAGCACTGCATTTTTTGTAAATATAAGAGAGTTCAGTTTACCACAAGCTCTGGTAAAAAATTTGATCTTTTACAACTTATTCATTATGATATATTTAGACCAGTCCCTACTTTGTTTATAAATGGTGCTAGACATTTTCTGAAATTTATAGATGATTGTTTTAGAAGGGTGTGGATGTATTTTCTAAAAAATAAGTTAGAATCCTTTGATAAATTTAAAGAGTTCAAGGAACAAATAGATAAAAGTTTGGGTAACTCCATTTTATGTCTTATATATGATAATGGAGGAGAATATTGCTCCAAGGAATTTATAATTGTGTATGCATGAAGGAATGAAGCACCTGAATATTGTTGCATATACGGCACAACAAAATGGTGTGGCTAAATGATGAATCTCACAACCACGGAATGAGCAAGAAGCATGCTCAGTGCAACTGAGCTGGATAATGGATTCTAGGTAGAGGCTATTAATGCAATTGTGTATTTGATTAACAAATCACCTATAGCCATTGTTGGATGGAAATATTCTATAGGAGGTTTGGTGTGGTAAGACAATTGATTGTTTTTATTATCATACTTTTGGTTGTGATGCATTTTTCCATGTTCCTAAATAAAAGAGGTTCAATATTGGCCCAAAGTCAAAGAAATGTGGTTTTCTCAGTTATGCTAATACAATAAAGGGGTATAGATTGTGGGATCCTACTAAATGCAAGGTAATTGTTGGTTGGGATGTTATTTTTAATGAAAAATTCATGCAAAGGAAAGAGGTACAACATACACTCGAGAGTGTACTAGTTGAATTAGAAAAGAGTGAAGATGAAAAAAAATCTTCTGATCGTTATGAATAAAATCGAGTTCAAAAACCACAACTCGTAATATCTACACATCCCAATAAACATCTAGAAAGGTATTCTCCTAATTTCTAATCGTCTTTTGTTTTGCTAATTGATGATGGTGAACCTAGTTCATTTTAAGGAGATAAAGAATCTAAGAAAGAAAATAAATGGAGGAAAGAAATGGATCAAGAAATAAAAGAATTAATCAAGAACCAAACATGGGAACCTGTGGATCACCCACTAAGGACGAAAGTTTTTGGAAATAAGTGGGTGTATAAAGTGATGAACAATGATGGGTTGTTGGAATGCTACAAATCTCACTTGGTAGCAAAAATATATGTGCGAAATTCAGGTATAGATCTTAATGAAATATTCTCTCTAGTTGTGAATCTTACTATTGTAAGGGTTTTACTTCCACTTGTAGCAACACAGGATTTAGAGTTGGAACAACTTGATGTAAAAACAATTTTCCTGCATGGTGATATTGATGAAGAAATTTATATGGATCAACTTGAGGACTATAAAGAAAGAGGAAAAGACAATTTGGTTTGTAGACTCAATAAATATATGTATCTATTGAAATAGGTATGAAGGACATGGTACAAAAATTTTTACTCCTTCGTGAAGAGCCAAGATATTAATAGAAGTGAAGCTAACCATTATGCATATTATACGATGTTTGATGATGCCAGATTTATTGTCTTGTTGTTGTATGTTGATGATATATTGGTTGTAGGCCCAATCAACCCAGGTTCATATCCTTATTCGTCAACAAAATCCCAAGATATTGGCCCGACAGAGGAGGGCCCCATCAGTAGCGCCTGCAACGCAGATGCAGTTTCACCCGAGATATCTTATTAGGAACAACCAGAACCAGGTTTCTGCAGTTATGTGGGGATATCTATTTGTGCAGTACTTGATCAGATTTCTCTACCGAAGTCAGGGATTATAATTCTTATTCCTTGTCTATTCATTCAAGATAACAATCTATTTACCAATTGACACATATTGCAGTATTCAACATAAAATCCTTATCACATATTCATTCAATAAGTGGCATGACACACACACACACACACACATATATATGGGATTATTCATAAACAAATGTTGTGCGACATATTCAGATCTACTTATTCACAACATACATGCATTCGACATAAAAATATTAATCAAAGACACATAGAGACAACAGTTAACATGGAAACCCATCCAGGAAAAACCATAAAGGCGCTCTTCATATGGCATGATAAATATGTTAGCACCTTTTGTCTGCGCACTCAGCTTGCAGACTCTTCCCTAGATGTTCTTTACAACTTAAACAAACTTCTCTCCTCTCATGCTCTTTGGTTTTGGGACTATGTATTTTTTCCTTCCTTCACTCCTGTGTCAACCTACACACAACCTGGATCAATTCTCTAGCTAACTAGCTCTCTTCTTCCCTTTTCAACCTACACTATCATAACCAATCTAACAACTGGCCAACTAATCAACTAACCAATTGACTAACTAACTTGGCTAACTTGGATAACCTTGCACACAGCTTGGGTTCACCCTTTTATAAGCTTCTACCTGTCTTAATCAACCGACTCTTTTATGTTAGTCGACAGGTTGTCATTTCTATTCTCATGCATTTAGTTACAACTGACAATACGCAATATCATCCCAAAAATACAATTATGCATTATTACCAAAAGCCTACTTTATTATAACTAACTCATTACCCACAATCAGTGAAACTATCTTTTTCAGCTGCTCTACTCTTCTTATGCCATGGTTACTTTTTTCACGATTGCTCTCATCATTGATCTTTCCATCGCAGTTGTTTATGTCACCGACTCTTCTTTTGTTGCAGCTCTTCTTGCGACCAGAATATTTATCTTTCTGAACATAATTATAGTCAAATTTTTCTTAACTTTTCCTAGGGCCAACATGCTCCCAACACTCACTTGTGGCTCGTCCTAAGCCACATTAGTATGAAACCTCCATTGTTACAACCTTGTTTTGAAAATGGCATCTATTTCTGCAGCCAACAGCTGATATTGTGTCATAATCCATTAGCATTGTGGATAGTGTAGAGGATGCAAAAAGATATGATGGGCCCCAATAAAAAATCAGACAATGTTTTTAAATCACTTAACGGACGCCTCGGTAATTCTGGCATGCTTTCATACATAATGTCGCAAGGCATCTTCTTGTAAAAAGAACTCTGTATTGTTGTCTTTTTGCCTCTATGTGAATGCTTTTTCAAACTAGAGATTCTGGTATTGAGCTCCTCAACATAGGACAAACACATATACTCCCTGATAGTTTAGTGGTTCTTCCCATGTGACAAAAAAAATCAAAATAAGTAGCCATGAATAATGAAATGTGCAACCTTTCTCATGTGCCTCCTCTACATCTACTAACAGTTCATTTAGTAGATAGTGCAACCAGTTGAGTTGAACACCTACTACACATAACTCTACCATAGTAATCATCCCTGTGGTGCACTGGTTCGGTCGCTTCTTTCCCAACAACTTGGTAGCTATAACTTTAGCTATGAACTGAATAGCGTAGTCATTGATAGAGGTGATGGAAAAGACTCTGGTGTCTCTGGTCAGATTATACTTCTCCTTCAGCTTGTTCATGAATAAAGTGTCCTACACTTTTCCAATGAAAAAAGGATTTGGTTCAATGACTGTAAGTGAAAACCCCATAATCGCTACTATAAGCTTGATATCCACATAAATATTTCGGTCAAGCCATAGACAACTTCCATGGAATGATACCAACAATTGTTTAAGACATGCATTCACCTCTACGGTGTAGCCAAAATGTGGAATGTGCATCAGTGACAATAAAGCAGCTTTGTCCAGTCCTCTTGCCCATTCCATTGGTACTAGGTGGAGAAGTCCATCCTCTATGTCACGGATAGAAACCATGTATTTGTCCATTGCCAACTCTAGAAATTTATGTATGTTGTGGTCGACAAAGGTCATCTTCTTCATATTTGGGAGTATGTTCATCGTTACCCGAACTCCTTTCGGTATGATAAGTGCTACCAGTGGGTACCTTGAATTCTTTCTTAGCTTCTTCACTATCGTAGGTGGTGGTAGGTCGAGGATTCTTGAGTCCAAAGGGCATTACCGTATATTTGAAACACCCCCACTCTGTCACAAAGGTTGTTTTGTGTCGATCTTCCTTTGCGATCCTAATATGATGGTAACCAAAGAAACCATCAGTGAAAGAATAGAGTTCTTGACCCCCGACACTCTCTGATGCTTCATCTCTAATTGAAGTCGAAAAATGGGTCATGTAAGCAAGCGTCATTTAACTTGCTTATGTCAACACAAATACACATTTCACCGGTAGTCTTCTTATCTTACACTACTATCAAACTGATCCACTCAGATTCTTCAACCATTTTTATGATACCTGCATCTAGCATTCAATCTAATTCTATCTTAACTTTTTCTTTATACCATGGATTAACTCGATACGGTTGCTGCTTTACAGGCTTTGCATTGGGATTTAATGGTATCTTCATCTCTCCAAGGTCTTTGACAATCCCCTTCATATCTGAAAATTTTGTAGGGAACAAATCCTGAAATTCATGCAGTAGGTCCGTGATATTCGTGATAGTTTCATAGTCCCAATAATATGTTATATTGGCGAACTTTGGATTCTCTGGAGATCCAATATTTACTTTCTTGACTTTCAACGGGTTCAGAAATTGGTCACTAGAAATGTCAAATCCTTCCACCACGCGAATACCTTCAGACTCTGGGATGTTTATGTTGAGTTGGTCATCGTCATAAATTTCTCCCATCACATTATAGCACTCCATCCAATGTTGGATTGTCGCGTTTATCTAATTAAATTTTTTCATTAACAGAGGGATATCTTCAAATACATTCCTCTTGATCACTTGCAACGAAACATCAATCAAAGGATGATCATCAACAAACGCAAATGTGTGTGTGAATCCAGTAGCCATTTCATCTCATTCAACTATTCCAGGTCTTATCTCAATTGATGTGTACCAGTTCCTTGGTATCATATCCAACCTATGTACAAAGTGATGGACCCATTCATGTCGCGGGCATGCCTCCCATGTCGCACGACAATTATTAATGTGCTCTACAGGATAATTCAATCATGTGTACTTCTGACTAGTATAGTTGATCTTCTCTCCAAATCGTATCTCCATCAACCTCTGACATTTAGGCCATTCTAAGATAGATTGTTTATGTGCGACCCACCATCTGGAAGGTGTAGCTTTCAGTGCAAAATCTAGGGCGGACAAGCACCGATGTTCTATAACTTTTTCTTTAAATTATGTTATAAAATATTCTAGGTTAGGTAAACCTTCATATGTGGGTAGATCAATTGCCTCAATACCTACCCATCGCATAGATTGTGTAATTCTTGCACATCTTCTCATCGATACTTCATGTAATCAATTCTACCAATTTTCCAAAGCTTCTCTAGAATCCGATGTACAGGCACTAATGTTTCCGTTGACTGAGATTTCTGTCGTTCATTGGATTTACATAGTCATCCATTGTAGAAGTAATGTTATATATATTTTCAAGATAATCCCCTTGCCCCTCACTATTCACTGGCTAGATGTGTCTTTGAACTTCTAGTGGATCAATTGGTGTGACCACCCTTAGCTTTAAATCTTCAAACGTTAAGATTATTTTCTTAAAGTTGATAACGGTATGATTATCAATCGCCCAGACGATCCCTAGAAGTGCAGGATTTGGATTCATATCATCGATGATGTGAATCACTTCGAAGTCAACATAAGTTTTGAGGCCTTCTATATCAACAGGAACCTAAGTCAGTCAACCGATAGGTAGAACCCTCAACTGATTTGCTAATCTAATCTGGACAAGAGACCATACAAGTCTCATCTTTCCCAAGTCTTGACACTATTTTGCTGCATCAAAGGAATCTAGATGTGTGGTAACAATGTTATAATAAACCATTCTTTGTGCTGAACATTTGACATTTGAAATCTTACTTTGGCCATTAGCATCTTAAATCTCAGGTTGAAGTCCCAAATAGACTCTGTAGGAAATCTCTTAATTTATTTTATCTTCGTAATACACCGCGACTCAGATTTGGCCTTTCTGAATTCATCTATCAAACCTAGTCGAATTTGATCTAGTGTTTTTTGTGGGACCCCTTTTGGAACCACTGAGAATTTCATGTACCAATCCAATGCATGACCCCTAAGGGTTGTGATCATATGTGCCTTCTTGATGGCTTAATCTTGGACCTGTCGCACGGTCCACACGGCTTTGCATAGAAACCAATGTTTTTTACGGTCTTCTAACCCATTTACATTAAATATTGGAAACTTAATATCATTCCCAACCAGTATATTTGTTCTTGGTAATGCTTGGATAGCGGGAATCCCTTATCTACTATTCCCACAACTAATGTTACGGTGATTAACAAAACCACTAGGAGATGAGTTTCTAGATCCTACCTCCAGAGATGTACGTGGGGTCATGGGTATGTTGTATTTTTACTCTAGATATGAAGCTTATTCTTCTTCAACATTCCTCTTCCTTGTTGCAAGAACCTTCATCAAAGTGTGATGCCAATTCATAATCCTCTCCTCCGGTCATAGTGCAACTACCTCTTCTAGTTGTTGTCCTTCTTCTCTTTCTCGACCAAAAGTTTCTTCCACTCTTGTAGCGTCCACTTTATAGCTCAGCCTTGCTATCACCAGGAAACATCTTAGCTTATTCCATTCCATCTTATTCAGATCTTCTCTTGTAACATTATCCAAGGTCTCTACACCCAGTTCTTTATTCGTCAGACTCCATTCTCAAAACCCCTTTCTCACATATGAGCATATTTATCCAAATATTTAAAGATGTTAGTTAGCGTCCTCTAAGACCTTCAAAAATTTTTATTTCCACCTCACTATATGATTTTATGGTGTTGACTGCAATTTATGTTACGTATCCTTCCAAAATACTATCAACCCAGAAATTGACAGCCCTAGATATAGGCAAAGAGCATTTGGTTTGCAAACTCAATAAATATATGTGTATTGAAATAGGTGCAAAGGATGTGGTACAAAAATTTTGACTCCTTCGTGAAGAGCCAAGGTATTAGTAGAAGTGAATCTAACCATTATGCATATTATAAGAGGTTTGATGATGTCAGATTTATTGTCTTGTTGTTGTATGTTGATGATATGTTGGTTGTAGGCCCCATATATATTGATGATTGTTGGCCTTCTTTCCCATTGACCCAGGTTAAAATCCTTAGTAGTCAACAAAATCCCAAGATATTTGCTCGATAGAGGAGGACCCCATCAGTAGTGCCTATGACGTAGATGCAGTTTCATCCGAGATATCTTATTGGGAACTACTAAAACGAGGTTTCTATAGTTATGTGGCAATCTCTATTTGTGTAGTACTTGATCAGATTACTCGACCGAAGTCGAGGATTATACTTCTTATTCCTTGTCTATTCATTCAAGATAAAAATCTATTTACCAATTGACACATCTTGCATTATTCAACATAAAATCCTTATCATAAATTCATTAAATAAGCAGCATGACACACACACACACACACACACACACACACACACACACTTATGAGATTATTCATAAACAGATGCGGTGCGACATATTCAGATCTACTTATTTACAACATACATGCATTTGACATAAACATATTAATCAAAGGCACATAGAGGCAACAGTTAACGTGGAAACCCATCTAGGAAAAACCACAAAGATGCTCTTCATCTTGCATGAGAAATATGTTAGCACCTTTTGGATGCGCACTCAGCTTGTAGACTCTTCTCTAGATGTTCTTTATACGTTAAACAGACTTCTCTACTCTCATGCTCTCTAGTTTTGGGACTATGCATGTTGTTCCTTCCTTCACTCCTCTGTCAACCCAAACACAGCCTGGATCGATTCTCTAGCTAACTAGCTCTCTTCTTCCCTTCCCAACCTACACAGTCATAACCAATCGAACAACTGGCCAACTAATCAACTAACCAATTGACTAACTAACTTGGCTAACTTGGCTAACCTTGCACACAGCTTGGGTTCACCCTTTTATAAGATTCTACTTGTCTTAATAAACCGACTCTTTTATGTAGACAACAGGTTGTCATTTCTATTCTTGTGCATTCAGTTACAACTGACAATAGGCAGTATCAACCGAAAAATACAATTATGCTTTATTACCAAAAGTGTGCTTTATTCTAACTAACTCCTTCAATACCCATGATCAGTTGAACTATCATTTTTGAGCTGCTCTACTCTTCTTATGCCATGGTTACTTTTGTCACGGCTGCTCTCATCGCTGATCTTTCCATCGTAGTTGCTTCTGTCGCAACTTCTCTTTTGTCGTAGACTCTTCTTTTGTTGCAGCTCTTCTTGCGACCAAAATTTTTATCTTTTCGAACATAATTCTAGCCAAATTTTGCTTAACTTTTCCTAGACCCAACAGGTTCCCAACACTCACCTGTGGCTCATCCTAAGCCACATTAGTATGAAACCTCCATTATTACAACCTTGTTTTGAAAATCCTGAAATATTTTTGCTATCTGCTCAGTCTCCTCCCATACTTTTTCTTATTCCTTCTTCAATTTTTACACAAGTTCTAAACTGATGTGTTATGAACTTGAAAGTCATGTTGATTATACTGCTTGTCGCACTCTTTTGTGTACAGGTTGAATGATACCTGTAACTTTATATGCTTCGTCTTGTAACTCTGCAACCTTGTCGATCCTCTTCTGTTGTTGTGTTCATAGTGTTGTGACTTGTTGTTGTAGAATCTTAATGTCAGAATCCCCAGCCATTTTCTCTACTAATGACAACTTCTTACCTCTATTCTTTAGTTGGTTCACCTCTGTCTCAATAGTGTGCAACCGCTACGAAAATTTCTCTAAATATTCATCGTCGATCAAAGCTTCCCATGTTTGAGAAACTTTCCCGACTGCTTTGGCAGAAAGTGCCTCTACCTCTTCTATCCCCATGGTAGCATTAGTTGCTGCTTTTCTTCTCTCTTCCAGTACCTCTAGACATGTAGTTGGTTTTACCTGTAATTACAGCTCTGCTACCTTTTTGCGAAGGTCCTATGCTATTTTTCCAAGTCAAAAGACTTTGGCTTCTACAAACATCTCATGTGTGATTCCCTCATAAGTAAAATTGTTGCAAGCAAGTGTTATAGCTGTGTTGAGCTGGTGCCTGTCCTCCTCTTAGGTGTTGAATTTTTTCTATGTTTATTTGACTGTTTTCTTCATCTTATTTACAGACTTGTTCGATGCTCTAACCTGATTGACCAATGCACCCTCTCTAACCTTCATTTCCACCACTGCAGTGTTTTGAATGGCATATACTTCATACATCAGCATTGCAGAGAAATATATGGTGGCATGGACCAAGTTTTTTACCATGGAATTTAGCTCTATTTTCCCCAAGTCCATTGCTTCCCCCAACACTTGATTCTTTACTGGTGGAATAGGAATAGACACATCACTGGGTCACTCCTCAGATGAGCCATCTATGTTGCGCGACTTAGGAAATTGTGGTTTGTAATCGACCACCACTCTTACTTCTTTTACTTCTTAACATAGTGTATGTAGTAAATCTGTGATACTTCTTGTTAGCTCTGTATGTTACTCATATATCTTCTTGAGGCTTTGATTGGATACCTCTACCATTGTATCTGTGAAAAGTGTATAATCATCGTTGGTAAGACTGACAGTTCCAGCTGATTTGTCACCTTTCCTCTTCTTATGGCCCTTCGCAGACTTCTATGTTTGCTTCCTCTTTTACCCTACTGCTAGGTCTGTTGGAGTAGTGCTTGACTCATTCTGGTTGTTTTCTCGGTTTTCTTCTAAGTTTTCCTCTAGGTTTCTCTCTTGGTTTTCCTTTGGTGGATTTTTTCCCTATCCCCAATCCTTCTTTGTTGGTGGGTCATCCTATTGCACCTCTTCATTTGCAGATAGTTGATCATCTGCGACATGAACTCTCCATTATTCTAGCCAGTCTTGAATAATGGCATCTATTTCTACAACCAACAACTGATATTGTGTCATAATCCATTGGCATTGTGGATCTTGGCGAGGATGCAAAAAGATATGATGGGCCCCAATCGAAAATATGACAATGTTTCTAAATCACTTAATGGTCGCCTTAGTAATTCTCGCTTGCTTTCATACATAATGTCACAAGGCCTCTTCTTGTAAAAATAACTTTGTATTGTTTTGTTTTTGCCTCTATGGGAATTCTCTTTCGAACTAGAGATTATGGTATCGAGGTCCTTGACATAGGACAACACATCTACTCCCTGATAGTTTAGTGGTTCTTCCCATGTGACAAACAAAATCAAAATAAGTAGCCATGAATAATGAAATACACTACCTTTCTCATGTGCCTCCTCTGCATGTGCTAACATTTCATTCAGTAGATAGTGCTTCCAGTTGATTTGAACACCTACTACACATAACTCTTCCACAGTAAACGTCCCTACGGTGCACTAGTTCAGTCACATCTTTCGCAACAACTTGGTAGCTATAACTTTAGCTATGAACTAAACAGAGAAGTCAATAATAGAGGTGATGGAAAAGCCTCTAGTGTCTCTAGTTAGATTATACTTCTCCTTCAACTTGTTCATGAATAAAGTGTCCTACGCTTTTCCAGCAAAAAAATACGTTGGTTCAACACTTGTAAGGGCCATCCTCTATGTCGCAGACAGAAACCATGTATTTGTCCATTTCCAACTCTAGAAATTTTCGTATGTTGTGGTCAACAAATTTCATCTTCTTCATATTTGGCAGTATGTTCGTCATTACCCGAACTCCTTTCGGTATGGTAAGTGCTACCAGTGGGTACTTTCAGTTCTTTTTTATTGTAATATTAAGCACATCAGTTGGTATGGGTGGGACATAGTATGGAAGCATGGTCACAGAGCCTAGTCCTTCACCTTCTAATGGTGGTGTTGCTGCTTTCTTGCGTCTATTAGACCGTTTCCTCTTCAACCTGCTAGGTGGGTCTGGTCCTAACCTAAACTTAGAGACAAATGGTACCTGGTCAGCTTCTTCTGCAACCATGGTTGATGGTGGAACAAATGTGGCAATGTCTTCCATAATGGGTGTAGCTGAAGGTGTCTCGACGCCTGATTCTGGAACGGTTCTTGTACTGGAGATAGAGATGACCATAATCTGTGAAACAAATCACCTTGAATCTTACAATTGTAGACACAATAGCTCAACTTACTCATTCGGATGCAAGTATAATGAACAAAACTTCAACACGAAGATGATATACATTCATCCATTCAATCAGCCTTTCCTTCACACGAGCGAGCAATAAATTGGAAAGGTGGCAACGATTTACGTCACATGGAGTAATCGTTCAAATCATTACAAGGAAGTTGCCACTCAAACATCACTTTACTTGTCACTTCAATGGTAGTTATTATGCAATAATGACGGAAATGACCAAAAAGTACGCCATTAAAATCTCTCTCATCCTCAAATTAACTACAACCAGCTGTCTTTTGCGACTAAATTCAATTATGTGACAACAATTTTCTTCCTGCGACTGGGATTCGGTCATTGTTGCATTTCTTTCCTTGTGACAGACAGAGAGTCTTCGCTACCATTTTTCATATTCGACAGGTAGATAGTTGGTTGACACTTTTTCTTTTCCTGTGACAAACAAATAGTCTACGACCAAACACCCATATTGGTTATAGAATTAACACTTATAATTATTTATTATTTTTTTTTTTTTAATTTTTTTTAGTCGTCTAAGTCGCAGCTATCCTCTTCGAT
>LPNX011061479.1:3404-76328 GCA_001517045.1 Pseudotsuga menziesii | reverse complement strand
GAGGAACAAGCCCACTTTGAGCTAGGGTTTTGGGTAAATCTGGTTTACCTAATGTGGCCATGTTCAGTAGCCACATCAACCCCCTGCATCATATGTAGATGCCATTTTTATAAATAAACCAGATATAGATTTCAAAAAAAAATGTAGCTCAAACAAATTGTAGGCTGTAGCATATTTGCTCAATAGCTTGCGTAGATTGTACCTCATGGAAAGCACCCCACCACCATCCAAAAGAACTGCTAACAAATCTGCAAGAAAATCATAAGCATTTAACAAACCTAACAAGCATTAAAAAGTGTGAATTGCATTTTTCAATATACTAAAGTGCACTTTTTCAACATGCTCACCCATCTCTGAGTGGAGCACTAAAATGAAGTGACTTGTCCCGCAGCTGAAATCCTTTCTTAACATGCTTCCATTTTCCTGTAAGACATGCGATTTTGTACAAATAAGTCTCACAACTAAAATTGCAAGTTACGGTGGCACATTCAGCGCCAAAAAACTAAAGGAAATCTATATAATTTCAGCACAAATACTGAGATGCTCAAAGAGACAGAACTTGTTGCTCAAATCCAACCTTCAAGTTTCAAATCACTTGATACTTGGGCTTTCCCTGGGGACTCAGGCCCTCCAATACCCAAACTAGATCCTTTTAAGAGAAATTGCCTGGAGAAAAGGAATCTATTGGTCCTTCTTCGGCCTTGCCTCAAGTCCAGTGGTTCCTTCTTCACTGGCACTATTCAGTGAAAATGAAAGTTCAGATAAAATATAAATTAAAAAAGAATCAACTAATATCTAGAATAGAAATACACTGCAGCAGAAAATAAGCATACACTCTAGTTTGGCATGTTCCTTTCATTATTCAAATTGCAAGATGTAAGTGAATCAATGCCCATCTAAAATCCAGAGGCAAACAGACATGCACTTGCAAAACAGAATTAAACTTCAGCAAATTAGACTTAACTTGCACAAAGTACTATTAATTTCAAACTTAATGACAAAGACAATTCAATTTGTATTCCTGTTAGACAATGCAACTCAAACAAAATACCCAAACAAAAATGTCACCCCATAAGTAATTAGGGTATAAACTATTATACCTAACAGCACTCATTTGCAAAGGCTGCAAGGGTTTCTAGCGTGTTGAAGGTGAAGGTAGATGCATGTTCAAGGGTGATTTCAATAGCCATTATTGAGCAAACAATGGCATGCATAATGAGGCAAGGAAGCTTCATTTATAGTGAGCAGGGCTGTACAGTACAGCAGCAGCATGAGTCTGGGCTACTATATATTCAGCATGAGTCATTTTAGGAGATGAACATTTGGCTGGGCAGAAACATGAGGCTAGGCTACTATATATTCACTAGTTGGACTTCTACTTGAGTTCTGGGCACACACATCCATTGAAGAGGAAACTGGAATCTTCATTCTATCCCTGTACATCTTATCTACAATGAACACTATCTTGATCATTCCATTGTGAGAGCAGACTTCTGGAGGATGCGTGGAGCTGAAATGCAACAGAACCTTAGTACAACCACCTATGAATGAGAGGTATTCTTCACTCTGTTGTATGGTCTAGCCCTTATCATTTTCTACTATAATAAATTCCCACTTGCTGAAATTTGAATTCAATAAGTCAAGTATTTGTTAGTTGGAATTGCTGTTGGTTTTCTATCCTTGTGCACTATTATAACAATGTATGGGAGGTATAAGGGAGCCATAACAGTGGTATTTAAGATCTGAAAATACAGATAACAGCTGGCTGTTCCGCATTACTACTTCCAGCTTTGTTAAGAATTGCATATTTAGAATCCGGAAACACACAATTACCTAGGCATCTGAGTTTGGGTAAAGAAGAAAGAAATTCCTCACAAATCTTACCGTCCGAATCAATTAGTTTGTTGAAACAGAGGGGCAGAAATTTAAAGTCAGATTCAGTTGATCATAAACCAACTCCCATACTTAGAAAACTTTGGAGATTTTGAACTAAGAATATTTCAACCTTCCCCTACATCTACAATTTATATAAATAATGCTCTAGAATCTTATGACAAAGACTCATGAGAACAACCTTGTCCACACCAAAAAGCTTTTGAAGCATCCATCATAAATTGTAGCATTTTAAACAAATAAACATTATGAGCATCATTACGATCTAAGTAAAGAAAACATTTATGTTGAGTGAGACCATTAATAAAAACACCATGACACAACAGTGGCAAATGATTAATGTTGTATAATCGTCCATCAACATTCTCATCGTGACTATGCTTATCATCCATTTGTGTATATGTATGTACATGGTTAGCCAATCCAAAAAAACCACTTAAATTCATAAAAGGATTTATCATATTATCTTCAAGAAATGTGGATAAATTAAAATTTAGAACTAGGATGAGCACGTGAGAAAGCTAGTTGTAGAGTTTGTCTCGCTTGAACACTCAATGGACAAAAGGGTACCTATCCTAGTGTTTGAGAATCAACACTTGAAGCAATAATCAAGACAAATGGAAGAGAAAGAGCACCAGTTGATGAAGTAAGAGAACGAGGCTAACCCACCTCATCCTAAGCCTAAAAGCAAGAGCCAACCCAATGCTCAAAAGGAAAAACAAGAAGCTAAAATGTGATAGACTCAAACCAAGGGAAAAATCACCATGAATCAATGCATCATGCAAGGTTTTGAGGGCAGGCATAAAGCCACCACTGTGTACCAACTACATAATTTGGAGGAGAAGGTCAGGAGTCACAGGGCTGCCACCACCAGCAGGAGGCCTGATAAGGACCTTGCACATATCATACCAAACACGAGATTATCAAGAAGTAGGACCACAAGGTATTGCTAAACCCTAGACCTCTATTGATACACTAAGAAGTTGATGGCTTGCCACCTAGATTCAGTTTTAAAAAGAAGCAAGTGCAACCTACTTCTAAAAGAAATTAAAGAAGAGCTGCAATAGAAAAATGATAAACATTACTTCCTAGTCTCTTATTTATTTTTATCCCTCTTTGTGTCTCTTATTTATTCCATTTTCCCAACTTGGATAAGCACTAGTCTCGGTCCTCCTTCATTTTGTTTCCTATGCTATAAATTCTAAGAAACCACCATGTAATGACTCACTCCACTATACTTGAGATAGAAATGCAAGTAACATATAATGAGAGAGACATATGGGATGAGGTGTAAATAATTTGTGAACCTCAAACAAAACCAAATGCCGGTTTAATCATAAGTTGCATGTATAATCTAGTAGGCCTCCAAATACTATTAAAGTCCCTTTTCACAAATGGGATAATGATGTATGGATATAGAGAATTTTCACAACTTCCCTAGATATATTGTGTTGTGTTCAAGCCAATTTTTGTCCTACTTGTCTAGGAGGAATATGACTAAGTATAACATGGTTTGACCTTGACAACACATAGTTAACCAATTCATTAACCTAAAAACTTCAACACTTGAGATAATGAAATCCTCACACCTTCAAGGGATAGGGATTCACGGATTGTAGTTTGATCTATGAAATCCTCATACAAAAGAAGATGCTTGCTTTCACTAGAGAAGAAAAGTACCGGATACCTAACAGAACTTGAACAAGAAGACACACCTTGCTTCGATCTATTAGCATTGCAGTCTGTGATTGTGCTATGGGTTTCCTTGCTTTGAGTTCGCTAGGTGTTTTTAACCCCTCATCTTGTGCACTTGACCCTATGCTATCACTGATAGAAAACATGGTATTTTTCTATGTAGCAGTGGCATCTTGATCCTACGTTATGATAGTACACCTCTGTTTTTCCTTCGGCCCATTATGTAACATATTTGGAAGAGGTTGTTGATTGGGTTTAACATGTTCTTTTATGCATATTTATTATAAACATTTCACTGAGGTTTGTTGACAGAATTGTATGATTGTATTGGCCCGCCCTTCAACAATTATTTTGAGCAAGGTTGGTTGTTAATTGACTATTTTTGAAAGGGATTGGAGCATTAATTTGTGGCTCCTTTGACACACACTTCAAGAAATATTTTGACTGGTAATGAACACATTTGTGAGTTGTCGATGAGGACAGACTTAAGACAGTTTTGGCACACTCTCCAAGGGTATTCTTGAACATTTCATAAGGCAGCCTTGTGGATTGTATTGGCACACTTTCATAGGTTCTTTTGGGGATATTTTTGGTTGCATATTCACCTAGTATATTGTAGATGATGAAGAGTGTTGTTGCAGGACTATTTAAAGGATTTTGTAAGACTATTGTAAGGGTTCCCTGGCATATTTTGAAGGACTGTGTGAAGGATTCATTACAGACTTTGGAGAGTGTTTATGACTAATTTAGACAAATTTAAAGTAAGTCTTCCAAGGCACTAAAAGACATTTTTTATTGTTTGTATGAGTATATTTGTGGTATATTTTTGGCATAGGTTTGGCCTCCTGTAGACGGCAGAATTGGCTTATATTTTGGACAATATTTTGGCAGGGTTTGAGGCATTTGTTGCAGGGATTATGAGGCTGATTTACAGTGCCTTATTGTGAGAAATTTAAATGTTGTTCGAGGAAAGTATTGAAGAGTTTTTGTGGGGAGCTTTGACTGTTGTTTGAAAAGACTTGTGACCACATTTTTCAAGGCCAGAATTTGAGAATCTCTTAACAGATTTTGAAGTGCTTCTTGTGCACAAATTTTTAGTGGGTTGAAGGATAGTCAAGGATTGTTATGAAAGGAAGTTTGAGGCTTGAGCCTTTGGAGAATATTGGATGATCTTGTAAGGGAAGTATTTGGACTATTTTTTTAGAGTAGAATTGACAGAGCTTGAAGAAAGTGTTTGGATTATACAATATAAACATCATTAACAAGTAACATTTTAAGTATTTAGGATTCATGCTCATTTGTTTAAGCATCTAATGCAACTAGTGTTTCTACAGCAACAAATATAGTATACCTTTTTGGGTTCATGATGTTTCCATTGTTTTACTTTCTAATCCTTTGAAAATGGAGATTGCAATCATCAATAACAATATAAAGCCGTATGACCTAGATTGTATCTTGAGAGTACAAGCTGCGCTTGTAATCGTCTTTAACGAGTAACTTCATGCCCAAGTGGGATCTCCCTTGAATGTTTAACAGACGTTCTCAAGCAATTCGCATCCTTACAAATTTCTCACATCCAGAATTTGCCTCAGACCAAAAGTGTGTGCATTAAGACCCTCAGGGGCCTCTATGCCTAAATTTTTTTTAATATATATTTATATATCCCATTGGTAACCCTAGTCATTCTTCCAATACCAAAATTTAACCTCTATTCTTATGAAATTGATGAAGAGTATAAGAAATATCACAGTCCCAAATTCCTGGGTCCCCGTTTTAAAATTTAAAAACAAAATTAATGTCCAGTTCGGTGTATACAAGAATATTACGCCCAATTCAGCGTTAACACAGAAACCCTATCTAAAATTAGAGGGTAGAATCTTGGACGAGAATTCTGAAATTCTTAGAAGGTCATTAGGAGAGATCTTCTCCATAATTCCTGTACCACCCTACTTACCTATGGCCACTGCTTACGATTGAATTTGCATGCCATATTGATTCCCAGGTGCACCAAACAGGGAGGTTCGCCAAGCCATGAAGAATACAACATAAAGCCTAGGTTAGGAATGTTATCAGTGATGAATATCCAGAAATCACAAGACCATCTACCGAGAGGTTCACAGTTTTACCTTGATAATATTTACAGGCAGGCAGGCCTCTGTCTAAATTATAATTGTTGTCCTTAAATCGTAATTTCTGAATCCCACAGGAGTTGCCTCGATGAGTGGCAGATTTCGGGTAAGCTCTGTTTCCCTAGGGCTAGGGTCAACAGTTGGATACCCTACCACCATCCCTGTGATTCCTGAACGCAAAAGATATAAATGTCACAACTTAGATCACAAGCCCATGCTTATGGCCCTGTTACTCTCCTCTCCTGCCTGTGAAAACCCAACTATATTCTCCTCTCCAAGACCCCTCGACCCAGCTTCGACCCAGCTTGTTGCATTTGACTGCCAAATAAACAAACTTAATATTACCTTCTCGTGGATATAGCAACGAAAGTTGGGGCTTCCTTAAAAAAAATTGTAAAAATGCATAATTTACCCTTGATTTTTCCACGAAAGTAACAAAACGTGGAAAAATCCACCCATATGTACTAGTGTATGACCCTTTATGATCCCAAACACCATCATGTCATTGAATTAGACCTCAATAAATTTATGAATAAAATATTTGAAAGTCGCCACTACTATCCTAGAAAAGGTAGGAGGAGGATTCTTGAGTCCAAAGGGCATTACCGTATATTTGAAAGACCCCCACTCTGTCATAATTCTTGTTTTATGTCAATCTTCCTTTTCGATCCTCATATGATGGTAACCAGAGAACCCATCAGTGAAAGAATAGAGTTCTTGACCCTCGACACTCTCTAATGCTTCATCTGTAATTGAATTTGGAAATGGGTCATGTAAGCAAGCGTCGTTCAATTTTCTTATGTCGACGCAAATACGCACTTCACCGATAGTCTTCTTATCTTGCACTACTATCAAACTAATCCACTCAGATTCTTCAACCAGTTTTATGAAACCCACATCCAGCATTCAATCTATTTCTATGTTAACTTTTTCTAGGTTAGGTAAACATTCATATGTGGGTAGATCAATTGCCTCGATACTTACCCATCGCAAATATTGTGTAATTCTTGCACATCATCTCATCGATACTTCATGCAATTGGTTCTGCCAATTTTCCAAAGCTTCTCTAGAATCCAATGTACAAGAACTAATGCTGTGCTCAATGAGCTTTATGTCCGCCGTTGGATTTACATAGTCATCCATTGTAGAAGTAATGTTATATATAATTTTGATATAATCCCCTTGTCCCTCACTATTCACTGGCTCAACGTATATCTAACCCTCTAGTGGATAAATTGGTGCGACCACACTTAGCTCTGAATCTTCAAACGTTAAGATTATTTTCTTAAAGTTGATAATGGTATGATTATCAATCGGCTAGTCAATCCCTAGAAGTGCAAGATATGGATTCATATCATCGACGATGTGAATCACTTCGAAGTCTACATAAGTTTTGAGGCCTTCTATATCAACAAGAGCCTAATTCAGTCGACCAATAGGTAGAACCTTCGACTGATTTGCTAATATGAGCTGGACATGAGACCATACGAGTCTCAGCTTTCCCGATTCTTGACAATATTTTGTTGCATCAAAGAAATCTGGATGTGTGGTAACAATGTTGCAATAAACCATTCTGTGTGTTGAACATCTAACATTTGAAAGCTTACTTTGGCCATTAGCATCTTAAATTTCAAGTCAAAGTCCCAAATACACTCTGTAGGAAATTTCTTAATTTCTTTTATCTTCGTAATACACTGCGACTCAGATTTGGGCTTTTTTAATTCATCTATCAATCCTAGTCGAATTTGATCTATTTTTTTTGTGGTACTCCTTTTGGAACCAATGAGAATTTCATGCACCAATACAATGCATGACCCATAATGGTTTTGATCATTTGCCCCTTCTTGATGGCTTCATATTCTACCTATCACACGGTCCACACAGCTTCACATAGAAACCAATGTTTTTCAAGGTCTTATAACCCATTTCTGTTAAAGATTGGAAAGATAATATCATTCCCAACCATTATATTTGTTCTTGGTAATGTTTGGATAGTGGAAATCCCTTATATACTATTCCCACAACTAATGTTACGTTGATTAAAAAAACCACTAGGAGATGAGTTTCTAGATCCTACCTCCAGAGATGTACACGGGGTCGTGGGTATGTCGTATTTGTACTCTGGATATGAAGCTTGTTCTTCTTCCTCTTTTTCAGATATAAGTTGATATTCCTCTTCCTTGTCATAAGAACCTTCATCAAAGTGGGATTCCAATTCGTAGTCCTCTCCTCTGGTCATACTGCAACTACCTCTTCTGGTTGCAGTCCTTCTTCTCTTTCTCGATCAAAATTTTCTTCCACTCCTCAAGCGTCTACTTTCTAGCTCAGCCTTGCTATCACCCGGAAACATATTAGCTTATTCCATTCCATCTTATTCAAATCTTCTCTTGTAAAATTATCCAAGGTCTCCATGCACAATTCTTTATCCGTTAGACTCCATTCTCAAGATCCCTTTCTCACATATGAGCATCTTTATCCAAATCTTTAAAGATGTTAGTTAGCGTCCTCTAAGACCTTGGAAAATTTTTCTTTTCTCCTCACTGTATGATTTTATGGTGTCGACTGCAATTTATGTTATGTATCCTTCCAAAATACTATCAACCCATAAATTAACAACCCTAGATATAGGAAAAGAGCATTTGGTTGCAGACTCAATAAATATACATATATATATATATGTATTGAAAAAGGTACGAAGGATGTGGTACAAAATTTTTTACTCTTTCGTGAAGAGCCAAGGTATTAGTAGAAGTGTGTTACACTCAAATTCTATCACCAGCATGTGATAGGGTCCCTAACACAAATATTTTCCCTAAAATCCCAAACTTGAAGTGAAACATGCTCTAGATGTTGGTTTTAATATACAAAACTTCAGCACCGCTCTTACCCTTAAGCAGATAAGCGGTACCTTATGCAACACCACCCAAGTTATGTGGAAACCAGGTGGTGCCACCGCCTTTAATATTTGTTGTTGGAGCAGTTCTCACCTATCACCGCTCTGTCATAAGGGATTATAAGCGGTGCCCTTGGTAAAAAGTGAAAAAGGAGGTTTCACGAAGCTTCTAGAACAAAAGCCTCATGTCTAGCCTTATCCCTACTCACCTGGGTCAGTTAAGCTCGAAATCCTTCCTTTTAGGATATCATGACCACCTCACCCACCAATTTATTAACCATTCCTATCCCTTTGAGCCCTATAAATACAAGCTCATATTCCATGGTTGAGAGGGAAAAGAAAGAAGTAAATTTATGCTGCTGAATTAACATCCTGGCCTAATCCATTAGAGAGCATAGAGGAGCAAGTTGGAGTTATAATGGATGAGGTGCTAGTCTTGTGAAGGAGTGCATCGACACTAAGGAAAAACGGTTGTAAGCTCTTTCATTCATCTATTAATGCAAAGTTGATTTCCTTCCCATATATTTGTTGTGTTGAAATCTCACATATATATTATTAGATTCCTTAGTCACTGATATGGATCTATGGATAGTTTTCTGGTATCTTTGATGTTGTTGTATGTTTGATGTGATTCTACAGGCCTACAGGTCTTTCATCAGAGTTTTATTCCAGGCATCTATAGCTTTTAGGGAAAGTCTTCAACCTAGTTATTACTCATTTGTTCTGGATCTAAACCATTCAGACCAGAGGAACAGCTTCTGTCTGCAGAAGGTGCTATATTCCAGATAACAAATTTGGTGACTCCACTGGGAAGTACTTATCTGTTCTGATCTTCCTCAGTTTCTGAACTAATCTTGTCTAAATCCAAGCTCCAGCCTTCAATCTTTGCGGTCAAATATACATCTAACCTAATGAATTTTTGGTTTGAAATCTTCAGATCTCTCCGTATCTGAGTCACCTTGACTTTATATGCTTTGTATTGTTGTTGATTCATCAATTTTTGTAGAGTCTTTGTAAAGTTTTTGCAATTTTTAACTAGGATTTTTTACTCTCCTTGTGTTCTGGATTGTTACAGGCAATCGTGCATGTGCCTTAGGCAACAAGCAGTGCCACCGCCTGAGTCCAGTTAGCAATAGGTGGTGCCACCGCCTGATTTCAGTGAACAAGAAGTGGTTCTACTTCAAAACCGCTCTGTCACAAACCCCTTTGGCGCAGTACTAGGTAGGCCTGTCCCAGACCTTGATTTTTTCAATTTTTTGCAAAATATTTATGATTTTTGGATTTTTGTGTGTTCGGATAGTTTTTTCCATACTTGTTTGAAATTGCCTTAGTGATTGAAATCTAAATTTTTTATGTGGAAATTGCTTGTTTGTCAAAATAAAAAAAAAAGCTAGGTTAGATTTATCATTCATTACTGCTTGTATGTTTGTTCTGAAAGGAGTTTTTGGAAGTTTTAGGTTAGATTAGATCTCTACCTATTATAGACTAGTACTGAAAAGAAAGACTCCCTTAAATTGGTTTGCTTGCTTCTTTTTTTGTTGTTAAGTGTGAGAAAGACTTCTTTTCACTCTGAAAAAAGAAAATTTGTTGAGACTAGGTTATTGTTTTATTGAGCTCAAGTCACTAGGTCTCTGATTAGCCTCACAAGCTTTCAGGATTCCTTTGTTCTTTTGTCTCTTTTGCATCATTATCTCATAAAAAGGAAAAAATATCAATAGTTTAAGTTAGATCTTTCCATGTTTTAGAAAAATAAAAAAAATAGCTTGCATATGCATATTTGGGTGTGGTTTGTCTTTCTTATTCATTGAAAAGAGATCTTACCCTACCTATTTGCTTTCAAAAGAGTTGATTTATTGAGCTCAAGTCACTAGGTCTCTAATTAGCCTCACAAGCTTTCAGGATTCCTTTGTTCTTTTGTCTCTTTTGCATCATTATCTCATAAAAAGGAAAAAATATCAATAGTTTAAGTTAGATCTTTCCATGTTTTAGAAAAATAAAAAAAATAGCTTGCATATGCATATTGGGTGTGGTTTGTCTTTCTTATTCATTGAAAAGAGATCTTACCCTACCTGTTTGCTTTCAAAAGAGTTGATTTGAAGAAGTGTTGTTTGATTGTATGCTCGAAAAAAGAAATTTTAGTATAGTTGTTTGGGGAATTTCTGGTTTTAAAGCAAAATTGAAAAGAAAACACTCTCTCTCCTTCCCGTAATTAGGCATACTGAATGGTAAAGTGAATGAACTTCCATTTCATATTTGCATGGTTTTACTTTTCTGTCAAAACCTCATGCATTCACCTAACCATCCACTTTAAAATTAACGGTAGTTATAGGCTTAAAATTTGTATAGAAATTTGAGTGATAGGTTAGAGACGTGTTTGGGTGTTGTTAAACGTAGGATCTATCGTTATTTGTCCGCACTACAACCTGAGACTCGCGCGGTTCTTCCACGTACCGTCAGTATATCGAATGGTATTTCACGTACCCTTCAGGTATATAGAAAGGTACTTCACGTACTCGATTATATATCGGAAGGCCCCTTGTGAACAGTTGTGCATTATACAGCACTACTACCGATTTGAGCTCCCACGTACCTTGAGTATATGGGGAGACCCCACTAGGATATTGTTGCAGCTGCAACGTTTTCCCAAATTTCTAAAAAAATTTGGACCCTCTTTGTTGATTTTGTTAAAGACTGTCCTGTTTTCACTCTGCTACACGTTTGGATTGTTCGAGGCAGCTGTTTTCTTGCTTTTCAGGAAATTGTTTGTGTCTGCAAATGCTTTGGACTGTGGAACTTAGCAAGTCTCGTGCTGTTTTATCGCTATCGAAGCTTGGTTGAGGTTTGAAGTGGAATTTTAGTTGCCGCTTTTTCGAAGGACAAATAGAGATTGGACCAATGATTAGTTGTTTCTTTCGCCGATCACGCGGTTTTATTGTTTCAAATTTTTTACTTTGTGATGTTTTCTGGAATGTTTTGTCTCTGATCAGAAGCCGTGGGCTGATTGTGTTCCACCGTTGCGACTCCAGAGTAGACTAACTGTCCGCCACACTGCTTTTTTCGCTGATGTTTTGTTCTATTTTTCTCCGATGTTGATTAGTCTGCAGAAATTTTGGACCATATAACTTCCGCCGTTGCGGCTATGTAGCATACTAACTGTTTGATACTATAGTAGATCTAGTTTCCAACGTGTAGACGCCCTCTTCTAATGTTTTATCTCGCTGACATTTGGTTTGTGCTCCAAAACCCCTAAACCATGGGTCATCCGCCGTTGTGGCGTTCCAGTGAACTAACCGACCGATGTCAAGTGTTCCGATTCACCAATAGGGATTTTATATGCCCGATTCCTGATCTTTTTCCCGCCATTGTTATGAGCTTGCAACAGGTTCCATGAGTGGCGAAATGTGCCTTTGTTTTTTATCAAATTGAGATTTCCACGTTGAAAATGCAGTAGCAGTTTTACTTTTAACGCTGGTTTGATCGGTAGTTTGGTTTATCTTTGTTGAAGGTAGTCTGGATGAATGATGAGTTGTTCGTCTGATTGCAGGCAAACCTAGGAGATTTTTTCTATATTCAGTTGATGACTACTGCTGCAAAAAGGGAAATTGGCTGAAGAAAGAAAAAGCTGAAGCATAAAGAAGAAAACGAAAGTCTGAGATTGACAGGATATCAAAAGGACCATCGGACTATGAAGCATAATCATTGACATGAAACGCTCAAGATTGGGCAGTTCATCAGTTACCAAGCCGGTCCCGCTTTCATAAAAGTGTTTATCTGAAACGTAACGTCTGAATCATGAGCATTCACAAAATGACAAAACTATGAGATTAAAACGGTTTGGGGGCAACTTAAAGGTTTTTGGGCTAGCTTTTGTATAAATAGACAAAAGTTAGAGGGAAGAGGGGCTTTTTCCCAGTGAGACTTATGAAAAACTTGTTGTAAGAGGAACTATTTCGTTTTGCAATAATATAATTACAATTTTTGCCTGTTGGAGAAAGTGTTGTGTGGAATATTCAAATGTGATGAAATGAAAAATGTTGAAGGGGGACTATTTCGTTTTCAACTGTGTTTCATTAACTGTGAGATCGTTCTAACTTTCTGAACCTATGTTCTTGTATGAATGTTCTCTGGTTTATTTTATGATAATTTCCACTATGAGTAATGAATGTTTTAACAAATGACGAGCTATCTTGTTGTGCATATCTCTATTCATGTTTATGTGTTTTGATTCTAAGAACAACAATCTGTGATTTATCTTAACATATGAGCAGTAATACATTACTCATTAATTGATAATCTTGCTCCCTAGGGACAGCTTAGTTAGTCTTGTTTTTTGTTGTGTGTGATTTAGATGCGAGAGAGTTTAAGACGAGAGGTAAGAACCTGTGCATCACATTGTGACCACTCCTCGTATTCTTTATCAATATGCATGTTAGATAGGCACTTGCATGTCATATTTAAAGTTAAAAAACACAAAAATATACATGGTGGACTAGGCCGCAACCGGTAAAACCCTTTATTTTTGTTACTTGACCTATGATAGCCGGACCGCAAACTGGACGAATTCCCCATGCCAAACAGTCACGGGCTAGTTGGGAACGTTGACTGGGGACAATCCCTTGCTGTTGTTGCCTGCAATTTTCTAGGCCTCAATAGTTTTCTGGCGCTAGAAGGAGGGCCACCAGTGCATGGCTAGCCGAGGAAACCCTTTTCCTTGAAAGTACTCCACCAATGATAGTTTTGAAAGCAATTTATTCCCTGATCTGAATACTGAAGAGAATAGAGAACATTTGTTTTCTGTGGACAACCAAGTAGTTAATGACCTGAGAAGACTTGCATGGGCCTATGTAAAGAGTATTGGAGGGTTACCCACTATCCCTGATTTACCCCGAAGAGAATACAAGAAAAAAGACCGTCCTATTTTGGAAGATTCAGTGTTGGTCAGAGATTTGGAAGAATTAGTAGAAGTAGCATTACAGGAAGCTGTTCAGCCTTTGAATCAAATAGGCCTAAACACACCTTACTGTTCTCCTATGCATACTCCTGTTCCATAACCACCTCACTCTCCACCTAGACTCATGGCAGGCGTAAATGCAAATCAGCTACCTAACCCACCAAATCCACCACCTGCTTGGAAAGCCAAATCACCTCTAAACTTAGCACCTCCGTTACATGACTTACCTCAGGATTTTGAGAAGATGCTACCCAAGTTTGATCCAAATGAGAAGATTTTAGTAGATGACCATTTGCAAAGTTTCTACCTAGCCATAGAAGGACTAAAAGCTGGAGAACAGGAGGATGTAGTCTGTAGACTGTTTCCACATACCCTTAAAGGAGCAGCAGCCTCATGGTATTTTGGTTTGACTGCAAAATCTATCCCAGATTGGGATACCTTTAAAAGGATATTTAGAAGCAAATATGCAACCCAAAAAACTCATGCGGCTCTCATGAAAGGACTGTGCGCTTTAAAGAAAGAAAGAAAAGAAAAGGTGCATAGTTTTACCCAATGATTCGCAGCCTATCTTAATAATTTTTTATGAAATTGATAAGCCCTCGGATAAAGTTTTGATTGAGTATTATACTTCAGCTCTAGGGCCTGATTTGGCCATGTTTTCCAAAATGAAAGCCAAACCTACGCTAGCAGAGACTTATGAAGAAGCGGATAGAGTAGAGGCTGAAAAGGAAAGCATCGAAGATTATCCTGAGCAGTCAGGGGAAAAAATGTTGGGAAGAAATCTTTGTTATTTACTAAGCCTAAAGAGGAACAATCACATGATTTCGAAGGAATGGCAAAGATGATGTAGAGGCTCTCTAACAGAATAATAGACTTGGAAAAGTAAAAGGAAGCCCAGAAGTTCTATAAGCCTTATCACAAGAAAAAAGAGGATAACAATCAATCCCAACCCCCTCCACACAGTCCTGCATCGATGAACTTAACAGAGGTAGGGATGGATAACTTTTGCACTTTCCACCAACAACCCCATTCTGAAAAAAATTGTCCTCAATGGATAAATTTAATGACGTTGGTAATGAATCAGCTGTTGGACTTCAAATTAACTGAGGATAATGATGAAGAGGGAAAAGATAACAATAAATTAACAGAAAAACAAGAGGATGATGCCATGGTTTTATGGGACTGTGTATCGTTGTTTGATACCGAAGAAGAAAAGGATCCAAGACATGAAGATATCTCGAAAATGAATGTGACAACGAGAAGCCAAGGGCTGACTAAAGAAAACAGTCTTATACTCCCGAAGATTAAGAGACTTCAAAAGAATGTAAAGAAATTTCAAAAAAACACCTCAGCTAATAAAATTCTGGAATTTACCATTACCAGTCAAAATCCGAAGCAGATCAACATGCCTACTAAGCCCATTGAAGAGAAGATCTATAATGTGAAAACGAATCTCACAGAACATAAGATGGATTATGACATCGTGGAGGATATCAAAAAGGTAAAGGAAAATATTTCGTTGTTTGAGATGTGTAATGTGCCATAGTAGAAAGAAAATTTATTGAAATCACTTGAGATACCAGAGGAGAAGCTTCCCATCGACAATCAGCCCCATGAAGAAGAAATTGGTGAAGCAAGTGTGGGAGGTAAGCCTAAATGTAAGACTCCACCTTTTCTCCTTACTTTTGAAATTTTCAACCACAACGTGCACAACTGTCTAGTAGACTTAGGGGCATCAGTAAATGTTATGCCACTGTCCATTTGCAAGAAGATAAATGGACATCCTAAATCATCTACCTGGCAGGTTATTCATTTAGACAGAACAAATGTGAAGGTAATTGGGGAATTGGAGGACATTTTGATTTGGTTTTCTTCAAATGAAAAGGTATGTCAATTCATTGATATTGTAGTAGCAGACATACCTGAAGCTTATGGACTTGTTTTGAGTAGAGATTGGTCAGCAAAGCTGAATGGATATTTTGCATCAGACTGGTCACACCTATGGTTACCTTATAAAGGAAGTCCAAATCAAATTAAAGTTTTAAGAGAACCCCACATGAAACACAATGTCACTCAGTTAGAAGGTAAGAATGAATCGATGAATTCTGTTTTGAGGAATTACTTCATCGAGCTAGAACTAGGAAACTATTAAGTGGAAGAAGCCAATGGTACATCAGATACTCAGCCTGATCTCCTTTGGATTTCACAAGCTGATGAAATTGATTGTAAAATAGTAGACTTAGCTATAGATGTAGATGTTGATTCATGTACAGTAGTAGTAGATAATTTTTGGACACTTTTTTTTATGGATCTAAGACTTTGGAAGGATCAGGAGCTGACTGTGTCCTAATTGATCCAAAGAAAAATAAACATTTTCTTTCATGTCGATTAGAATTTGAATGTACAAATCACATGGCCGAATACAAAACATTAGTTTAAGGACTAAGGAAAGCAATTGAATTAAAAGTAGAAAATCTTAAAGTGTATGGGGATTCTAAAATAATTGTAAAACATATTCGAAATCAGATACATTGCATTTCAACTCATTTAAAAGCTTATCAGAATGAAGTGTGGGATTTGCTTAAAAGTTTCTATGCATTTAATATTGTATCGATTCCTAGACTAAAAAATGCAGCAGCTGATTTGTTAGCTACCTCGGCTGCAAGGTGTGTACCCTCTAATAACAGGTGTTCTATTGAATTACTCTTCAGGCCTTCGGTTCCGGACATGCTTACCAATTTACGAGTTTTTGATGATGATCAGCAGATTCTGGAATGTTTGAAAAAAGATGAGATTTTCAAAGGGGCAATCATTGATGATGAAGAGCATCAAGTTGAGCTAAAATTTGACAATTTTATTCCTAAAGGATTCAGGACTTTAGAGCTGATGTTTTATCTAAACAACAAATTCAGAAGACCAGCAAATGTCAAGACTCATAGCTCGTCTTTACAATTCGAGCTGATAAATTTAGGAACTCAAGTTGAGCCCAAATATGTGAATTTGGGAAAGTGTTGTTCTCCAGGTGAAAGAAATAAGTTCATCAGTCTGTTCAAACAATACAAAGATGCTTTTTCCTGGACATATGAAGATCTGAAGACATATGACACCAATATTATTTAGCATATTATCCCTATCAGATCTGGAGTCAAGCCTTATCAACATCCTTTGAGGAAAATGCATCCAAAACTGGAGCCTCTAATTCAGAATGAAGTAAATAAATTATTGGATGCTAAAATTATCTTCAAAGTTAGACACTCGGAATGGGTTTCAAATCTAGTACCAGTAAGAAAGAAATCTGGAGAAATTAGACTATGTGTGGATTTCAGAAACTTAAACCGCGCTTCGGATAAAGATAATTATCTAGTCCCACCCATGGAACAGATATTGCAAATGGTTTCGGGTTCTGAGTTATTTTCTTTATTATATGGATTCTCTGGCTACAATCAAGTGTAAGTAGTTGAAGAAGACAGACTTAAAACTACATTCAGAACAAGATGGGGGACTTTTGCTTACAGAAGGATGCCCTTTGGACTCATAAATGCTGGAGCTACTTTCCAGAGGGCTATGGACATAGCTTTCCACGATTTGATTGGCTGCAGTGTTGTAGTATACCTCGATGACATCACAATCTTTTCAAAGAAGACAGATGAACACGCATTTCATCTAAAACAGATTTTCGAGTGTTGCCGAAAATATGGTATCTCGCTGAACCCCAAAAAGTGTGTGTTTTTCGTTACAGAAGGAAAGCTACTGGGTCACATGGTTTCTAAGAAGGGGATCTCCATAGACCCAGAGAGAATCAAAGCTATCGAATAGATTCCCTTACCGCATAATAAAAAAAGGCATGCAATCATTTATGGGGACAATAAATTTCGTGCGAAGGTTTGTGCTGGATTTCGCTCAAATTGTTAAACCTTTGCAGCAAATGGTGAAACAAAGTGTACAATTCAATTGGACTAATGTGGAGAAGAATGCATTCAATAAAATAAATACATCCGTTGCGCATGCACCCTCCCTCAAAAGTCTAGATTTTGAGAAAGATTTTATTTTGTACACTTTCGCATCTGACGATTCACTAGCAGCGGTGCTTACTCAGAAGGAAGATGGGGGAGATGAGTTCCCCATATCATTTATGAGCACTGGTCTGCAGGGGGGCAAATTGAATTACCCAGCTGTGGATAAACAAGCTTATGCAATCTTCAAAGCGGTAAAACAATTCAGGCCGTATATACTTAAGAACCGGACAAAGGTAATAGTTCCACAGCCAGCTGTGAGGTCTCTTTTCGTACAAAAAGAATTAGGAGAAAGAAGAGGCAACTGGGTAACAGCTTTACAAGAGTATGACCTCGATTTCAAGCCAGCCTCCATAGTCAAAGGGAAAGGATTGTGCAAACTAATGACTGAAAGTAAAGACAATGAAGAAAATAACTGGGAAAATGAAGCTAAGTTACATTTGATGGATGTATGTCCTCTTTTCACAGCTCCAGATTCCTGGTATCGAGACCTTGTGCATTACCTTCGGGAGGGATTATTACCAGAACATTGGAATTCTAAGCAAGGAAGAGCACTGCGTCTTAAATCAGCCTCATATCAGATCGTTGAAGGAATATTATCCAGGAAGAATTATGATGGAGTTCTTATTAGATGCTTAGGGAAAGAAGATGCGAGGAAGGTCATGATAGAGTTACATGATGGCCTTGCTGGAGGGAATTTTTCCAAAGAGCCAACAGCCTATAAAATTCTCAGAGTCAGATACTATTGGCCCACACTATTCAAGGATGCACATGCCCATGTCAGAAAGTGCGATACCTGCCAAAGGTGTGGAGGAAGACAAGCTAAAGCAGCAGGACCATTAAAGCCTGTGATGATAACAAAACCGTTTGAGCAATGGATAATTTATATCATTGGAGAGATAAAACCAAATTCTTCCTTGCAACACAAGTATATTCTAACGGCAACCAACTACTTCACTCGATGGGTCGAAGCCATTCCGTTGTGGAAAGTGAATGAAGAAATGGTCATGGACTTCTTACAAGATCATATTATGACCAGGTTTGGGGTTCCAATTTCTCTAGTTTTCGATAATGCTACTTATTTTTCCTCTATTAGATTAACTACATTTGCTCATGAAAAAGGAATTGAGTTGCATTATTTTGCAAATTACCCACAAGGAAATGGTTTGGCAGAATCTACAAACAAGAATCTGATTAGAATCTTAAAAAAGACTGTGATAAAAAACCAGAGAAGTTGGCATTCAGCATTACCAAATGCTCTTTGGGCTGATAGGGTCACACCTAAGAATTCCTTAGGTGTGTCACCATATACCCTTGTTTATGGAAAAGAGGCCATTCTGCCCCCAAATATTATGCTACCCTCTTCCGTAATAGCTCAGGAGTCAAGAGGCTCAGATAATGAAGTCTTGCAAATAAGAATCTATAATATTTTGAAGGCGGAAGAGTCTAGATCCAAGGCCAAAGAACATTTTAAGCATCAATAGGAAATAGTAAAGCGGTGGTTTGATAAGCATAAAGCGGGAAAAGGGGAATTTGAAGTGGGAGACCTGGTTCTTAAGTGGGATCACCCGCATGATGAAAAGGGAAAGCACACTAAGTTCCAACAATTATGGGTTGGCCCTTTTTAGATTGCAGCAAAACTTGGCCCCTCAACCTATAAATTGAAAGATTTGCAGGGGTGGGAAGAGAACTTACCAGTTAATGGTTTAGTTCTCAAACCTTATTTTTCCTGATTTTGTTTCTTATTTTGTACATAAATAATTTGATTTGGTTGTTTACTCTGATTTATTTCATTTTGTTTGTTTTTTTTGTTTTTAGTTAAAATTTTGTTTGATTTCAATAAAAGAGGCAAACTTTTGGTTGCATGGAAAGTATCAGGGTTCTCGATTAACTGAAATCTTTGGGATAAGACTATGTATTCTTGTTTGAATTGATAGAATTTCTTCTAGTAAGTAGTTTTCCTAAATGGCTATGAACTCATTGAAGTCCTGCTTAATCCCTGAAAATAACTCAAAATCAAAAGGTTTGGAATACTATTTCGAGGCTCCATCCATTTCACATCTAAAATGTCCTAGGGGGTGACAGCAAAAGACCCGCGGAAAGGAAGCAAGGTAAATAGTATATTATATATAAATGATCCCATGCCAAGAATTGAAAGCTAAAAGCCTAATCAGAGTCAAAACTCCTAAGAAAGCAATATCTATCGAAACAAAGTATTGAATCATATGAGTACAGTTTGCCAAAAGTTCTTCTCCGTCCGTGAGCTGAAAATTAAATGCATCTCTCACACAAAAGGACACTATGGATGGAAGAGCCTGAATAAAATTCAGAAAGAAAGGCATAAGGAGGACTCAAAAGAACAAAAGGTTCAAAAGGCACAAAAGTGTAAAATGGCATGGGAATGAGGAACAAATGAATATTTATGTTTACCATATGTTACAATCCTGTGGTGTCCAAGATGGAAACTACCCAAAGATAGAGGTAAAATCAAACTCATCTACTAAGCCTCAAAAGAGTTATCCTGACTTTGAGATTTTAGTGTTCCCCTTCCCAAAATGGGACTGTCATCAATGATTGAAGGGCATATGTTTGCCATTGTAGGAATACAAGCATCTAGAAGAATTCAACCTATTAGCTTAATGGTTAAACAGTCTATTACTGAGGGAAGAGTTATTCAGAAATCTGGGGTTCACCAGTTAGCCGCCAATTGTTACAGCTGCAACGTTTTCCCAAATTTCTAAAAAAAATTGGACCCTCCTTATTGATTTTGTTGAAGACCGTTTTGTTTCCACTCTGCTACACGTTTGGATTGTTCGAGGCCAGCTGTTTTCTTGCTTTTCAGGAAATTGTTTGTGTCTGCAAATGGTTTGGACTATGGAACTTAGCAAGTCTCATGCTGTTTTATCGTTGTTGAAGTTTGGTCGAGGTTTGAAGTGGAATTTTAGTTGTCACTTTTTCAGAGGACAACTAGAGATTGGACCGATGATTAGTTGTTTCTTTCACTGATCACGTGGTTTTATTGTTTCAATTTGTTTACTTTGCGATGTTTTCTGGAATGTTTTGACTCTGATCAAAATCCATGGGCTGATTGTGTTCCATTGTTGTGGCTCCATAGTAGACTAACTGTCTGCCACACTGCTTTTTTTGCCGATGTTTTGTTCTATTTTTCTCCGATGTTGATTAGTCTGCGAAAATTTTGGACCGTATAACTTCCGTCGTTGCAGCTATGTAGTGTACTAACCATCTGATGTTGTAGTAGATCTGGTCTCCGACGTGTAGATTCCATCTTCTAATGTTTTATCTCATCGACGTTTGGTTCGTGCTCTAGAACCCCTAGACCATGGGTCACTCACCATTGCGACGTTCTAGTGAACTAACCGACCGATGTCAAGTGTTCCGATTCGCCGATAGCGATTTTTATATGCTTGATTCCTGATCATTTTCTCGTCGTTGTTATGAGCTTACAACAGGTTCCATAAGTGGCGAAATGCCTTTGTTTTTATCAAATTGAGATTTTCACGTTGAAAACGCAGTACCAGTTTTACTTTTAACGATGGTTTGATCGGTAGTTTGGTTTATATTTGTTGAAGGTAGTCCGGATGAATGATGAGTTGTTCGTCTGATTGCATGTAAACCTAGGATATTTTTTCTATATTTAGTGGATGACTACTGCTGCAAAAAGGGAATTTGGCTGAAGAAAGAAAAAGTTGAAGCATAAAGAAGAAAACGAAAGTCTAAGACTGACAGGATATCAAAAGGACCATCGGACTACGAAGCATAATCATTGAGAGCAAAGGCTCAGGCTTGGGCAGTTCGTCAGTTACCAAGTCGGTCTCGCTTTCATAAAAGTGTTTATTTGAAACGTAACATCTGAATCATGAGCATTCACAAAATGACAAAACTATGAGATTAAAACGGTTTGGGGGCAACTCAAAGGTTTTTGGGCTGGTTTTTGTATAAATAGACGAAAGTTAGAGGGAAGAGGGGCTTTTTCCCAGTGAGACTTGTGAAAAACTTGTTGTAAGAGGAACTATTTCGTTTTGCAATAATATAATTACAATTTTGCCTGTTGGAGAAAGTGTTGTGTGGAATTTTCAAATGCGATGAAATGAACAATGTTGAAGGGGAACTATTTCATTTTCAACTATGTTTCATTAACTATGAGATCATTCTAACTTTATGAACCTATGTTCTTGTATGAATGTTCTCTGGTTTATTTTATGATAATTTCCACTACGAGTAATGAATGTTTTAACAAACGACGAGCTATCTTGTTGTGCATATCTCTATTCATGTTTATGTGTTTTGATTATAAGAACAGCTATCTGTGATTTATCTTAACATATGAGTAGTAATACATTACTCATTAATTGATAATATTGCTCCCTAGGGACAGCTTAGTTAGTCTTGTTTTTTCTGTTGTGTGTGATTTAGATGCGAGAGAGTTTAAGACGAGAGGTAAGAACCTGCGCATCACATTGTGACCGCTCCTCGTATTCTTTATCAATCTACATGTTAGATAGGCACTTGCATGTCATATTTAAAGTTAAAAAATACAAAAATATACACGGTGGACTGGGCCGCAACCGGTAAAACCCTTTATTTTTGTTACTTGACCTACGGTAGCCGGACCACAAACCAGACGGATTTCCCATACCAAACAGTCACGGGCTAGTTGGGAACGTTGACTGGGGAGAATCCCTTGCTATTGTTGCCTGCAATTTTCCAGGCCTCAACAGATACCTTATCTATCTAAGAAAATCCCTTTGGTCATCTTGTGTGGAGCAATACACTGAAAATAGATTTCGGGGAGATTACTATGCACGTACCCTTGTGGTATATCATGAGTTACACCTACTTCACAATCCTGGTGAGAGACCGACCATTTGAGCTCATCTTGTCATTTGAATTTGCTTGTTGGCCTATAGCTTGAGTAGGAGAAATTTTTTGGCGTGTTTTTTCTTAGCTCTGAAACCATAGGTTATATTAGTGACTGTGCAATCTGGTTGAGTTTCGTTTGAGATGGTCTAGAGGAACACAAGGCTTACCACCTAACTTTCCTCCTGTTACAGGAGAAGGTCTAATGGAAGCTATTGACCAGGGAGCTACAACAACTTCCCATGTGGAAGAGAACCTAGTTGTAGAAAGCGGAGACCAATTCGCTTCTTACGTTACTCCCTTGGTCCAACAACCTCCTGTGGGTGACACTTCTTTCCATGGTCATGTGGAAGGTCATGTTGATAGTCCTGTTCATCCAGACTATGGTCCATATCCTCCATTTTGGGGAACTTCTATGGGACAGGCCATTGCTTCATTTGGAATACATAGGCCCTCTCCTGAACATTCTTCACCAAGTGAAGAGGAATATAGACAAATTCAATCAGCTATTCACCGTGCACAAGATTTTCAAGAGAGAATGCAAATATTAGATACTATCTTAGCAACCCCAATCCCTCATAAAGAACCTATGTCGGCTCTTCTTCCCCATAATATGGATCATTGGCCAGCTGTATATCGTTCATTGGCCGATTCTATGAAACCCATTGATTGTGTTGAGACTTCACACCAGCCAGGTCAAACTTATGACCCTACGGTTGCAAATGTAAGGTTTGTTTCTAGTCCTCCTAGGTCTTCTAGGGCTGGGGGGCAACCTTCAACTCCAGTTGTATCAGTACCTTATAGTGTCGGGGGGCAACCCTTGGCACAATCTATGTTACCTTCTGGTGGAGTTGTTACTCATAATAGATATGCCTCTAATGCAGTCACATCCACAGTTTACGTTCCTCCTACAAATATAGTTAACCCTCCATTGAGTTCAGGTCAACCCTTAGGGGCATAACCTGTAGTTAATCAAGCTTCCTAGGGGTATGGTCATCCAACAAATCAAGTACCTGTAGGAAATGTGAATTACCAACCTACCCCTACATGCATGTCATACATTGGAATTCCATATCCCGAAAATACTTTCACTCCATGGGGGCAACCCAACTGGTCCTACATGCCAACATTGGGAGGAATACCTATTCGTATAGATGGAGGTGCCGAAGGGCCACCTTACAGAGGTCCTCCCTCTACGGGTCCTAGTGGTCCTGGAGGGCCACCTTATGGAGGCCCTCCCCCCATGGGGCCTAGTCCTGGAGGTCCTGGTGTTCCTGGGGGTCCTGGTGGTCCTCCTCCTGGTGGTCCTGGAGATCCTGGTGGTCCTCCCCGTGTTGGTCCCAGTGGCCCTAGTGATCCCGGTGGTCCCAAAGGTCCTCCTCCTAATCCTCCTAATGGACCTAGTCGTTCTCGTGTCCCTAACCATGGAGGTTCATCGTCTCATCATCCTTTTCAACAACCTGTGTATCAGTCCACTTACGACCCTATTGGTGGTTACATGCCTTATCAATATTACCAGTATGTTGAACCAAATTTTCATTTACCTTTCCTAGAAACTTTAGACTTTCTTGATTTGTCCAAGTTGATCAATGACCCCATCCAACACAATCCTTCGTGGCCCCCCATTCCAGTCAAGTTACCATCGGATATTCCAAAATTCGATGGAAAACAGGGAGATGATCCCAAAAATCACGTTATGACTTTCCATCTATGGTGTTCATCAAACTCCTTGATGGATGATTCTATTTGATTGAGACTCTTCCAATGCACTTCGACTGGTACGACCGTGAAGTGGTATATCGAACTTCCACGACACTCATTTGTAGATTTTAGTGCTTTTGCAACTGTCTTCCTCACACACTTTCAGCTACCCATTCGCTATGAAATGGGTACAGAACTTTTGACCTCTCTACGTCAAAATACCTCCACACACATTTCACATCATATTCATGAGTGGAGAAGGAGGAGGAGGCTCATTAAAGCTCCTATCCCAGACCAACTCTTAGCTAATTGGTTTACGAAGTCTTTGTTGCCACCCATTGCTCGAGATGTGGCTATGGGGGGTGTTGTTACTGAAGAGTAGGCCATTAGTCTCTCTCAATATCTAGACTTGGTTTATTCCCAGTCTGGAACTTTGTATTACCTTATTCCTCAAGCTCCTCATCCCAGCATGGACCCGGCTAAGACACCTGCAAAAACTCCTGTTGACGGGGTTATCGGTTCAATCTAGCCTCCATCAATAGTAAAAGCTGCTAAACAATCTAGTCCTTCCACTACCGTTCCTTCCAATCCTACAGTTTCCACTGAGGTGAATGCTATTCAAAGTACGCAATCATCCGGTAGTAAGAAGAAGGGAAAAGGTAAAAACAAGAAACCCAGAAACCAACAAGAAAATCCCAAACCTACGGCCCTGGAGAATGACAATAAAGGAAAAAGGAAAGATAAATATCCCTGCCTATTGTGTGGTGGTGATCATTTCACGAAGGAGTGTCCCCGACGTGATGAAATTAATAAGTTTTTAAAGAGTAACCCCCCGCATCGATAGTTCTTACTGATCCTTTTCCTTCTCAACAACAACTGGTAGACCACATGTCTAACCAGGGAAATTTTAGTTCTATAGAGGAAATTCGAATGATGTCGTCGAAAACTATTAATATAGCAACTCAAAATCAATCATATAACAAACCTGAGGAGAATAAAATCAAGAAACCTTCTCCAGATAAATCTCCTTCTACTGGTTCTCCCGCATCCTCGTCCAATGGTCCCATAACAATTGCGAAGCATAATCTTGACATGATTTTGCATCCGCCCAAGAGTACTCTTAGGAAGGCTATTTTTAACCCTAATTCCCTAGCTACACAGTTCTATAATGTTGTAGAAGACCTAGCTCAGGCAAGATGTACAATGTATACCTTAGAAGTGCTCCAAAGTTGTCCCACACAACGCAAAAACTTATTGACCGCCTTAGGAGCCATGGACCTGGGTGACACGAATCTGATTCATTTCAATTCGGAGAACCTCAAACCTAGATTACCTCACCAATTGGATTTTCAAATCATAACAAGATTAGTTTGGAAAAAGGTCTTTAGGACTGTTTTAGATGAAGGTGCTTCAACCTCTGTTTTGTCTCTATCCTATTGGAAAGCCATTGGCTCTCCCGAGCTTGTAAAATCAACGACAACCCTAAAAGCCTTTGATTGAAGAGGTTTCCAGCCCCATGGACTCATGCCAACCCTTTTAGTAGAGCTAGGGGGAAAAACTATTTCCATTAGGTGGAAGTAGTGGATGCCTCGTTAGACTACAATCTTCTCTTAGGAAGAAATTAGTTTTACGCTATGACTGTTGTCGCTTCAACGGTATTTAGAACACTCTAGTTTCTGAATTTGTGAAGAATTGTGACTATTGATCAACTTGATTTATGTACGCTAGATGTTACTACCCCTACGGCAAACAATGTCCCTTTTCTAGGTTAGTCCCCTCCTCCTTACCAATCGATTGGGGTAGGGATGTTGAAAGACTCTGCCCTCATGGGCATGTTTCCATCAGCCCCTTCTAACACAAAAACGACAACAGTTAATATGATCTCTTCATTTAGCTATGATCCTAAGGGTAAACAAGTTGTTGAGACATCCTCCCTCAGCCTGCATGAAGCAATTTATGATGCCATCCAATCTATTTTCAATGTTCATACAGATGATCTTCATCTTATGGCTTCGGATCCTTACCACATGCCCTATTGGTTAGAACCTTCACTTCCTATTCTGGATTATCTCTCCCAAACTTTTCTGTCAAACAAGTCTTAATAGAGATTATGAATACAAATGAATCAGTATGGGAGGATCACCATCACAGATCCTTGTTCCTCCCTAATACCAGTTCGGCAGATAATGATTTTGTATCTCTCTTGGGTACTAATATTGTTGATGTTCTGCAAACACTTGTCTTGTTGCAAGATTCTAAGTTTGAAGGCAATTTATGCAACATTACCAAAATGGCTCCAATCAACATATTGGTTAATCCTGGAACTATTGAACATGTTCACATAGGGAAAAACTGTTCAATAGATGAAACTGAAGAGTATAGAGCACTTTTTAAAGATTTTTGAGACATTTTTGCCTAGTCTTATGAAGAAATTCCTAGGATAGATCCATATATTGTCGTCCATGAGATCAAAACCTATCCTACTGCCAAACTGGTTAGGCAAAAATTGAGACAAGTCCATCTGCAGAAGTCTACGGCTATCAAATCCGAAGTCGAGAAACTTCTGAAGGTAGGATTCATCTATCATGTACCCTTGATGGAATGGGTATCAAATATCGCTCCTGTGAACAAAAAGCAGGGGACTATTCGAGTCTGTATCGATTTTCAAGACTTGAATAAAGCTTGTCCTAGGGACAACTTTCCAACTCCACACATCAATCAGATTATCGATACTATGCTAGGAGTGTCATCTTCTCATTTATGGATGGCTTTTCCAGCTACAATCAGATTGAGATATTTCCCGTCGATCAGTATAAGACGACATTTATATGCACGTGGGGGACCTTTGCCTATAGGAAGTTACCCTTTGGTCTTAAGAACATTGGGGACACATTCCAACGTGCTATGTCCTATGCGTTTCATGACATTAAGAACATCATGGAGCCATACCTCGATGATCTCCTTGCGCATTCACAGCAACGGGAAGACCATCCTCAACATCTTAGAGACATTTTCCTGAGATGTTGCCATTTCAAAATATGGTTGAACCCACACAAATGTGTTTTTTGCATTGAGATGGGATGTCTCTTAGGCTTCATGGTTTCCAAGGATGGTCTTTGGATTGATCCATTAAAGATTGCTGTAATACTCGCTCTACCTTCCCCAACCAACCTGCTTGAACTCCAAAGTTTGCAAGGGAAGGCAAACTTTCTTTGTCATTTTGTTTGTAACTTTTCTAAGAAAACGCATGGTTATATGCGTCTCCTTAAGAAGGATACTCCATTCTTCTGGGATGACCAAGCCCAGTGAGCCTTCGATAATCTTAAGCATGCTCTGACTCATTCACCCATGATACACCCCCCTGATTACTCGAAGGATTTTCTCTTGTATGTTGCTGCCTCTACTACTATCAGAATGGTTTTAGACCAAGAAGACTAGAATGGCCTAGAACACGTGATTTATTACACCAATAAGAATCTTCTTGATTCTAAAACTCGATACTCGCATGTGGAGAAGCTAGCATTGGCTACAGCCATTGTTATCCAAAAATTTCGTCACTACATGTTGCTTCGCACCACTACTGTACTTGTAGACCAAAACCCTATGTACTACATTCTGACTCGTCAGGTGCTAGGGGGAAAATACTTTCGATGGATTGTCATCCTATAGGAGTTTGACCTTGAGTTTGCCAAATCTACTTCAAAGAAATCATTAGTCTTTGCAGAGCTGATGTGTGACCTTCCCTGTGCTTTAATGGATTCTGAGCCCAGTGATTCATTCCCGGATGAATTTATGTTCCTAATAAGCACAACTGATCGTGGTATGGAGATTTAATCATTTATCTCCAGACACAGCGTTTTCAGCATACCATATCTCGTGATGATCATCGCCGCATTCGTCACCAATGATACATTGTATAGGCGTGGTATAGATACCATTCTCCGATGATGCCTCACCCATGACGAGGCTGAACAGGTTCTTAATGATTTCCATTCTAGAGCATGTGGCGGTCATCTTTCTAGGATGGAGACAGCCCAGAAAATCCTTCACGCTGGCTATTTCTAGCCTTCTATCTTTAAATATTGTCACAAGGCTGTTAAGAAATGCCCACCCTGTGAACACTTTTATCCGAAAAAGCGCACCCACCCTGCTCTGTTACACCCCGTCATTGTCGTTGGCCCTTTTGTCGAATGGGGGATAGATTTCATGCATTGTAAGCCTACCTCAGCTGGGGGCCATGGTTACATCATTGTAGCTATGGATTATTTCACTAAGTGGGTTGATGCTATGTCTACATATGCATAGGATGGTAAGACTGTCACCCTCTTCCTTTTTAACCATGTAATAGCTAGGTTTGGAGTTCCTCAGTCTATTGTCACTGATCACGGATCACATTTCTGGAATCATATGATGGCAAAGTTAAGTGCTAAGCTGGGTTTTCGCCATGAAAACTCAACTCCCTATTATTCGCAAGCTAATGGTCAAGTTGAGGCCATTAACAAAGTTTTTTAAACTATGCTATGTCGGATGGTTGGATATCATAAATCCAACTGGCACCGAACTCTCTTCTCCGCTCTTTGGGCTTATAGAACTTTAGTGAAAACAACAACTGGTTTTACACCCTTTCAGTTAGTATACAGAATAGAAGTTGTCCTACCTATTCAGTGTCAGATTCCATCTTTGAAACTTGTTGTTGGACTTCTCCCTAATACTTATACCGATGAAGAAAGGTTTTTATACTTGACCAACCTTTACAAAACTAGATGGGATGTTGCCTTAGTCAATGAGGCACATAAGGAACGCGTCAAGGCGCAGTATGATAAATCTGTCGAACCTCGTGTGTTTAACGAAGGTGACCTAGTCCTGGCTTATGATCAAAGACATGATAAGCTAGGAAAAGGGAAGTTTGAATCAATGTGGTACGACCCTTTTATCATTTCCAAGGTTTAAAAGAAAGGGGCCTATAAGCTCATGGATTATGACAGAGTCCCCTTCGGGAAACCTCACAATGGGTTGTACCTAAAGAGGTAATATGCCTAAATCATTCATGTATAGTACCTTGTATATATGTACATTGTTTGACTTTTCAGTGTGTTTTAGTATTTTCAATATGGTTTTGAGTTTAGTGTCTAGAGTGTTTATACCATGTTTTGGTTATGTAGATCAGATGGATTTTTATGGCTTCGCTGATGGTGCTTTCCACCATACCCTGAACCTTGCTTTAGCTGCTTGGGTTCCGTATTCCCCTGCACATGATCTAGTCAGTTTGGGAGCAGTTTGTATTGGTCCTGCTACCAACAATATCATCGAGTATGAAGCAGTCATAGGTCTTTTGACTGAGGCTATATCCCGAGACATTTGTGACTTGGTAGTTTTCATGGACTCATAGTTAGTGGTTTCTCATTTGAACCAGGTCTATACCATCAAAAATCCTGTACTGCTCCATCTCTATCAGAGGGTACGTCTATTGGAAAGGTCATTTGAGGTTATTACTTATAGGCATATCCCTAGGGCAGATAATACAGTTGTTGATTCATTGGAAAATTATATCCTAGACTGGTATATTTCCCATTCATAAAAATCAAACATGGTTCATCATATTGTAAATAAACAGTAAAAACACATAAAACTCATGTAAATACATTTTCCATTTGAAGCATATAAACATCGAAAGTAAAAGTCTGTATATATATAAAGTGTTTTACAAAAATAGGTCACAGTACCTCATCTAAAGCACTTTGGCTTTCAGGCAACACAAAATCATACAAAATCCTGAAGCTATATAAGCTTTCAGTAATACATCATGTATAACTATCTAGTGGTTCTCATGGTAGCATATGACAGCCTGCACTACTCTACGTAGCAAACGACTAAAATGGTCTGGCACTCCTGTTGTGTGCCTCTGATATCACATCGGGAGATCATCAATAGATGCATTAGGTATATCCAGAGTCAACAGGCTCCAAGTTCTCCTCCATCTCTCCCATCAGGTCATCACCTCATTGAACAAACTGAGCTCCTACTCGTCTGTCTAGTGGGGAAGATCCCCCAGGTTGTGCCACTCCAACATCTGCATGGTAGAAAAATTCCTCGAGTGATTGTTTTGACACTTTGGTCACGCTCTCAGAACTCAGTATCAAAGTTCTGAGTCCTTGTCCGATTCTTTTTAGGCTCGTAAAACTTCTCATCATAAAAAGAGACCTAATGGAGTCTCCTTTAAGCTCTTTTTAGACTCCTTAAATATGAAAAGGATTGTCGAGTACTTGTCTTCTTCATACTCGTAAAAATATTTGAAGAGTCGTCTCTTCGACGGTAGGTTATCTCTTTTTCGATTCGGATAGACTATTTACGAAAAAGGAACACTCCATCCAACCATGACTAAAAGAGTTCTCTTGGGTATTATTTTATACTTTTTCGGGCCCTAGAGACTAAATCATACGAAAAAGGACCATTTGGAGTTTTCTTTCATCATCGTTCAGACTCTCTAAACATGAACGATACCGAGTTTGGTTTCATTGGACTCATTAAAATAAACACTGAGAGACCCTTTTTGGGAACGAACCCCTCCTTTCTCAAGTTCATGAAATATATGGGAATGGACTTATATTTGGATGAGCTAAAACGAGTGTTTGTTATCCTCTTTGGACTCGTAAAAATGAAAAGAGGCACTCATCAATCATGATGGGGAAATTAAGGGAAGGGGATCATGCTGCAAATCGAATGGCAGTTGTTTATCACCTTTGAACATGGCACTTGTCTGCATATCATTCAGTCAATTGGGTATTCAGTTGGTTTACAAGTCTATCCACTTTCATGAGTCATGTCACTCCTTTGAGTCTTTAAAAAGAATGAATTGTCCACAGACATATTGTGTGTCCGTCTGGTCTAGTCATGCTGCCAAGTCTTTTGTCGTGCCGCCCAATGTTCAAAGGAAAGAAATAAGTTTACCCCCGCAGTTAAAACAACCTTTGTGTCAGTACTTTGAGTCAGTCCTATGGTTACATTATCTACAACATTCCAGAACTTTGTTCTACGTTTTGTGTCGTCAATGTGGGATTCATCATGGCCCTCCTTCGACGAGACTATTCCTGTCGACATCAGCCCATCATCCAGGAAATAGTCTTAGAAACAAAGTTAGTACCTTGAGATCTGTATGCCTCAATGACAGATTCTCTCACTCTCAACATAGGTTTACATCATTGACCTTTGATTGAAAGATTCCACTGGGTGTTCGACATCAAAACATCTATTCACGCTCAGTAGATTGTACTAGTGTACCTTGGGAATCATTGACATCAATGTTGATTTCTCTTGCACTTGTTAACGGTTCACATCATTGGTCGGTAATCAAGTGGTTTCTACCGTGTTTGACTTCTGAACATTGTAATCACATGGTACGAATCGTACTTTGTGGAAGACGAGATGAAGACCCTGGGTATTTGTTAAAAGCACTCATAGCTTTCTCCCCAGGTTGCGATGGAGTATATTATATGAAGTACCAGCATGGATCCACATTTGTATAGTCGTGGCTATGCTCAAATTTGTGTCTATATTACATAGATCTACGTTGTATATCTGGTAGCTATTAACAACTCTTATGTTGAACAATTGAGGAAGAAATATGGTCGAGAAATGATAAAGGGATACATAAAAATTGGTAAAGGTTGGTAGCCTTGAGTCCCTTATTAAAATGCACATTTTGGTTAATTAATTGCAAAATTTGAAGGTATAGATTTATGGGTGTGAAAATCTACGGTTGACAATTGATCTGCTGGGGAAATTTGCGCAAGGGAGAAGTTTTTAACGGAGAGGAGGAAATGGCTAATGAGATCGAAAGATCAACAGCTGGGAAATAAAGTAAATAAAATCTACGATTATGAGGCAATCCGCGATGTGAAGATGCACGCTTGAAAAGATGAGAAATGCTGGCGGATTACATAGAACATATTTTGATCCAACAATTCAGACAAAAGATGAAATCTTATCAACGGTCATAATCTATTCCAAAGTGTGAAGCTGTGAGATAATTAAAAAGGATGAGTGGTAGCAAAATTTAAACCACTTTCCACGTGGTTACTTCTGGTGAGTTCCGCTGAGGAAAGCGATAAAGGAAAAACAACTTGGTAAGGGCCCCAGAATAATCCGTTGTATAAAAAGTGAGTTGAACTAGGTAAAGTCATTTTGTTTGCACACTGCGAGTGAGAAGAAGAAGGGACAGTGCGCCATCTTTTTCTGAAAGTCAACTTCTACGTATCCATAGTTACCAGGTAAGCCTTGAAACACTGAGACTTTGATTTAAGACTTGTTGCCATTGTTTATTATGGAGAAGGAGCAGGGTTCAAGAATATTATGTAGAGTTTTAGATGAGAGAGAAGAGGTTTTTGTTGATAGGGAGAGGAATGTATGTGACCCTATTCTGTCAGTTTGTAGTGTATTAGTTTCAAAGGAGAATTTGTGGCAGCATAATTCACAAGGGAATGATATTCTAAATGTCTGTAGTTCTTTCTTATATTATTTTGCTATTGAACAAACCCTACCTTTCCCCGAATTTGTTGAATGGTGTGCGAATAGTTACTCCTCCTCTAAAAGAGTTATTATGAACCATACAACGTCAAAAATCCTTTGTAATGTTGAGTCTACCTGATAATTTCCCTAATAGCTGTGAGTCTTTAAATGAACAAGTTTTAATTGAAATGTATAAAAATTGTAGAACTGAAGTCAGATGCCAGTTTTTATCTAGTATTCTGAAAGATGGTCAGTCGTTAGAAGGTCTATTTTTACCATACAACATTAATATTTTCAAGGAGGAAGTACAGTTGGTCACGTCACTGGTCAGTCAAATTTTGGGTTTGGATGATGATGCTCGTATTAATGAAGCCATCTTAGGTTTTTTGCTAAGTATATGTTCAATTGACCCTGAATCCCATTCAACCCATTGTTTTAATCTTGATGAGTATCTAGCCAAATTTATCCATACCCAGTTGGTCGAATTCCCTAAAGTCAGGTTCTTTAGATATCAATCATATTTACTGAACATGCTTTTGTGTTCTAATGTGTTGGGCAGTTCTTATCCACCATGTTCTCTTCGGACATCACAAAACAGATTAACATGTTTGAGTTCGTAGATACAATCATGGCTGAGATTTACAAATTGATTTTTGATGATATCTTGCTAAGGGTGTTGGAAGACATGAGACTTATGTTACAGTCTTCCTCAGAGACAAAACAAAAGATTGGTTCTTGTATAAATAATTTACTATTCTTAGAGTGTATGGGTTCACTGGAGAACCATACAGGTTACTCGCTGTTTTGACTCCAAGAATTTTCGCATTAGAGTTTATGAGACAGAGGTTATATGCAGAAGAAGAACATTTTGGGGCATTTAAAAAATCTTCCAATGTTAAATTTCCTCTCAAAGTTTGTTCATTCATTTTTAAAAATATAATCACCTTGTTAGTCATAGAGAAATTGTTAGAAGTTATGGATTTTCAGAAAGATAAAAAAGTAAATTATGATCCACGTCACATTATTTCTCAAAGGAAGCAGTTGAACAAAAATAAACCATTTGATCATCAGACTGTTGAAGGCTTAGATAAAATAGCAAAGTTGGCTAATCTTGAAGAAAATTCAAAAGCTGATGAAGATAGGAGGAACAGAGTGACTGCAGTGGCTCAAACGCTTGTTAATTCCAGCATTTTGAATAAGAGGAGTCTTTCTTAAACTGATTGCATGGATGTAGATGAAGATATTTCTCATAAAAAGATCAAAACACACCCTCAAGATGATCAAACTATTTCAGAAGAAATATTTTCAAAAGATTTAAAGAAGATGGTCTTGTTCCAAAAAAAGTCTGTATAGATGCATCAATATTCCTTCGGATAAGAAAGTAACGCAGAGTCCAGTTCCCACTACAAATCAAGGACAGAGTTAATATCAAGTTATGCTGACAAAGAAGTGCAATCATCAGAGGAAACTAAGAATCTGCTTCCTCGAGTTAGAAATTTAATCAATCAAAAGACTTCATTGATTTCTACTCGAGACGTAGAGAGGAATGCCCTGAAATTCACCATGGTAAGTTACAAGAAAGTGTCTGAAATGGAGGTGAAGCTAGACAAAATCAGTGTTCATGATAAAATACAACTCCATAAACAAACTGGAGATGTTATTTACTCTAATTTGTTACATGCAATTATGAAAATTACTAAATTACAGTCCCTTCTAGGTAAGATGGAGGTTCAATTGAAGCATGAAAAGGTTGAAAATAAAGCAAATTTGATTCAAATTAAAAAGTTGCAAGGAGATGTTATAAGCCTAGGGACCGAACCATGTAATATGTAGGAGACCAAAAAGATTTTAGAGGAGAAGGACAATACCATTCAAGTATTGAAGAAGAAGCTTAAAGTCCCTAATGCTGAACACGTTCAGTCTTCAGAATTATTTACACTTCAGGGGGGAAAAGAGAAAATTTATCAAGAAATGATGGACTATAAAGGAAAATCATTGAAGCTGTAGGAGGAGAAAAACAAGTGGGAAGTAGAAAGATCTGAATTGATGGCTCAAATTGTAAAGTTGAAAAAGGATCAAAATGATGAAAAAGAATTTATGGAAGAATTGATGAGTCAACCCTTTGTTGACACTGTTTTACCCCTTGTTAATATTGAAAGACCATTAAATAACTTTTTTGCAGATGCTCTATTAGTTCCTATGTCACAGGTAAGTTTGAAAGAGGTGGAGATTAAAGAATTAAAAGAGAAAAATCTAAAGATCAAATCAGAATTAGCTAAGAGCATTGAGGAGAAGAGTAAAGCATGGAATGATAAAAGCCAATTACATGAAAAGCTCCTTTACAGGGAGCTAAACATTTGATTTGGGATACTTTGTCTGTGGAAATCACCAAGTTTAGTCATTATTTAAATTTTATTGATGATGAAAGTGCACTAGTAAATTTAGCTACTCAAAGATTGAAATTGGCCAATGAAACTATGGAAAAGAAGCCTTTGAATACTGCTCACAATGCTTTGAATTTCTTAAATTCTTTAACATATCAAAATTTCCAGGACATTGGATACAAAGATAGAGTAGCAATTGTGTTGTGGGCAAAGAAGTTTATAAATAAACATCAACTCATGAAAGTGGTGCATGATAAGGCGAATAAAATGTCTTCTCAAATAAAAGATTTCAGGCTTGCTTTTAAAGATCTATTTGATGATGGTTATTTTTGGGATGATGAAGGACGGTTGTTTTCCCAGGAGCAATATCATATTTTATTGGTACAGAATCGCATGGATCATTCCAAATTTGAATATTTAGTCAAAGGGTTAACAGGAAAGGTCATTGTGGAAAAATTGACATAAGAATTTGAGATATTGGATAAGTTTTTAATTATTAAGAAAAGATTGCCTGTTGTGTCTTATGAAGCTTATGTGGATTTGGAGGTGTTAATTAGAGAGATGACAGAATACAACACTCCAAATAGGGAACAATGGAAGGTCATGGAGAAATTTGGAAAGTCCAAGTACATACTACATTCATGAAGACAGGTGTTGCAGTTTGTGAAGCTGTTTGTTCAGGATACCTTGCAGTTACTAAGTTTGCTATAATCAAGCAATTTCTTATTTCAATCAAAGCATGTAATTATTATTCCTATTTATTAGGGATATGGTTACAAAAAATTATGATTAACAAATTAATTGGTTATTGATATTCTTGGGAAGAAACTATTTTTGTATATATTTGAATTTATTTGATGTATTGGGGGTTGGAACTCATAAGCTTGGACCGATGTTTTTGAGAACTTATGATTTTTGAATGAAATTAAAGAGCTGAATGCTAGTTGATCTTCAAAGATTCATGTGTCATTTATGTTACAGTCTATGCCTTCTTTCCTTGTGATTGTTTTCTAAGTGTTTACCTTCCATTCTGTTTTCTTTCATATCTGAATGTAGTGTTTAATAGTTTTAGAATTCATAAATGTTATGCTCTGGCTATTGTTTCAGATATTCACAAATATTTCCTCTAAATTTGATATGGAATTCATCCTGTAATGCTTTATATTGATGGACTATTCATGTTTCTCTCTTATCGCCTGAAAATCAATGAATGACTGTAACTGAATGATTATCCTGCCTTTGTTGAAATTCTGTGTATGAAGCTTTGCATTATCTTTATCTGTTTTGACTCCATTTCCCAATGGTTATATGTGTTGTTTCAACCATCTACATAACTTAAATTATTGATTCCAATATCTGGCCTTGTTAAATTTATATCTGAGAGATCCCTCTCCAGAAAGAAAATCCAGTTTCTTTCTAAAGTGGTTTTTGCTATTACCTTAAGATTACCTTTCACAACCTTGGGTATATTTTGAGTGATAAGAAATTGGCGCCATTGCCGGGGAACAAAGGTGCAAATCAGCCCTGGGAGGAATGACAAAGTTTATAAAGATCAAGAAAAGATTTATGTGGGAATACAGGAATTTTTGTCAGTAAAGAAGGTTGTACATTTGCCCTGGCGATTCCAGTTTAAAATTATTTCAAGATTTCAAAAGACATCTTGGATTTGAAAAGACATACATGAGGTAATTCTGATACTGAAGTTTTACAAAGTTTGGAGGATCCAGAAAAATTATTTAAGAAAAAAGACAGAAAAAATAGATATTTCTCTGCTTGGTGCATCATCTTCTCAATATTTTCATAGCATCCTTGATCAAGAATGGGAAATTAATGTTGAAAAGGGTTTGTTGAAATCTAAATCTGAATATGATCTTAAAAATGTTGAATTCAACCCTCATAGATTATAATCTTATTTACTTGATTCCTTTTGGAGAGATCTTCAATAGTCTGCAAAGGTTGAAGAAAGACCTATTGTTCAAATCATTCAAAATTCCTCAGTCCCTCCAAATCCACCTAGACCAATGGCAGCCAAATTTGCTCCTTTGCGTTTACCTGCTGTATTGCATGATCTTCCCCAAAATTATTCCCAGAGAATTTCTTTATTTGATGGAGAGGGAGGTATAACAACAAAGCAACATGTGGCAAAATTTGAAGATTTTGTTGACTTGGAGGAAGTTGATTATGTGGATGTTAAAATGCGGTTGTTTGCTCAAAGCTTATCAGGGGAAGCGAAGAAATGGTTTAAATATTTTCCAGCTGCATCTATCCTGACCTTTCAAGCTTTCCAAAATGCATTTCTAAAAAGGTGGGATGATAAACAAAGCCCTTTGCAGCTTTTGTCCCAGTACAATAGTCTTAAGAAAGGGGGTTTTGAATCTGTTCATGAATTTTCAAGCAGATTTATGAGAGTTTATAATTCCATTCCAGAAGATATAAAACCTTCTGCAGTTGCTGCTAAACTTCATTATGCTGAGGCCTTTGATAGTGACTTTGCATTTTCATTAAGGGAGAGAAAGTCAGTGAGTCTTGCTGCCATGTTCACAGATGCTTTAGAAGTGGAAGCAAATATGATGGCGAGTGGAAAGATGAAACAAAGAGACATTGATAGGAGGAAAATAAGAGAATAAAATATGCCTTCTACTTCTTCTTCTGCTACTGATATTAAATTTGAAATGATGCTGAAAACAATGGAGAAGTTAATGGATAGATTGACTATGGACAATAGATCATTTAATAGAGAACAAGATGATCCTCAAATCAGAAATCCAAATTTTAGAAGGCCAAATACTCCTATACCTCCACAAAACATGAAAAGAGATATGAGAAACCCAAGGAATCAAGAAGAACAACAGATTCGACCACCTTTCCCTGAGAATTATGTTGCAGATGAAGAAGACCAGGCTAAGAATGAAATTCATTTTTTTGGGGAATTAGATTCAGAGATATACCTTACTGAAGAAGAACATCACATTTTTGCACAGGAAGGTGGAAATGAAGATTTTGAAAAGGAATGAGAGAAGTATCAGAGGGGTTATTTACATGCTATGGATGATGTACAAAGGAAGATCAGGTTGAGAAACAGAGAAGTTTTTGTAAATAAAGGGAGGCCAAATTCAAACCAACCTTCTACCAGTTCATTAAATACAGAAAAAGGAAAGGAAATAAAAAAATATCCTATTGTGAATAAAGAAGTTGAGAATAAAATAGAAAAAACAAAAGGAACAAAACAAATGGCACTAGTAGATGTAGAGAAAGTCACTTCTATCTTCAATCTGCAGAATGAACTTTCCAAGATGAAAATCCCTGTTCCTTTTAATGAGTTGTTGAGGAATAATGAGTACATGGATACGATAACAAAGATGGTTAAAGGTCAAGGAGAGTTTTAATCAGACATTTTAGAGTTGACAGATGATAATCCTACTATTTCATTTGGGCCAAAGGTTGAAAGTATAGATTGTGAAGAGGTTCCTCCATTTTATTTGAGTTTGAATGTGCATGATATGGTTGTACATAATGCCATGTTAGATTCAGGTGCATCACATAATTTAATGCCTAAAGGAGTAGTTGAGATTTTGGGACTGGAAGTTACGAGACCATATAAAGATTTGTATTCCTTTGATTCTAAGAGGGTGAAGTGTCTTGGTCTAATTAAAGATAGAGTAGTTAATTTAAATAAATTGCCAGCTAAAACAATAGTAATGGATGTTGTAGTGGCAGACATTCCACTAAAATTTGGAATATTGTTATCAAGGTCTTGGACTTCAAAGTTAAAAGGTAGTTTACAAATGGACATGTCATATGCTACTATTCCTGTCCAAGATGGAAGTAGGAGGTTGTACAGTGAGAAAAGAACTCCTTATGTAGTAATCTGTCAAGATAGACTTGATATTCATCATATATATGTTGTCAATACTGATTTGGGCTCTTCAATTTTCTTTAATGATACTGTCCCATGTGATTTGGAATCTACATTGCAAATTAAATCTGAAAAGAATAAAGAGGGAGTAAAGGAACAAAATGTTTTGGAAAAGAAACAGAAAAGAGATGGATTGTGTACTATGTATTTTGATGGGTCTGCGGCAAAGGTTGGTGCTGGTGCTAGTGTATATATAATTTCTCCTATCAGGGATTTTAAATCTTTATCATATAAATTAACATTTGAATGCACGAATAATGTGGCTGAATATGAAGCTTTGTTACTTGGGTTGCATGCATTGAAAGATCTGGGAGCACAAAGGATAAGAGTTTTGGGAGATTCAGAGCTTGTAATAAACCAGGTGAATGACAGTTATCAAACCAGACATCCCTGAATGAGAGCTTATAGAAATGAAGTATAGGATATGTTTGGTAACTATTTTACAGAACATACAATTAAGGTGGTTCCTGGATATGAGAATACGGTAGTTGTTGTTGGTAAATTTAAAACTCCAAGTGCTGGTAAGAAGGAATATCAAGTGGATATTGTAAATAGACCATCCATACCTGATTATTCTAAATATTGGCAGGTATTTGAGGATGATATGTAGATAAAAATATTTTTGGAATTGTCTAGGGAGTTTGTGAACACTCATATTGATGGTGAAAATGATAATTGTGAAAATTTTCAAGATGCTGAATAAATCAAAGAAGAAAAGATTAATACTGAAAAATTGAAGGGAACTTTAGGAGGAAAGGATATCATTCAATTAAAAAGTAATTTTATACCAAGAGGTTTGATCCCCTTAGATAATTTTTTTTATCAAAATGATGTTGCTAAAGATCCAAAAGTGAAACCTGCTAATAATGCTATTGAAGATAGAAATATTGGTACTAAAGAGAATCCAAAGATTGTGAAGCTGTCTAAAAACTTGCCTGCCAAAGAAAAACAAGAATATGTGAACTTGATGAAAAAGTATGCAAATGTATTTGCATGGAGTTATGAAGACCTTAAGGAATATGATACTTCAATAATACAACATACTATTCCAATCAAACCTGGAGAAAAACCTTTCAAACAGAAACTCAAAAGAATAAATCCAAAGCTGTTACCAGTTATTGAGAAGGAAATCAAAAAATTGTTTGATGCCAAAATTATTGTGACTTTAAGATTCTCAAGATGGGCTGCTAATTTGGTTCCTGTCAGAAATAAAAATGGAGAAATAAGGCTTTGTATATACTTCAGCAATTTGAATAAAGTCTCAATGAAAGATAATTATCCTTTGCCAAAGATGGATCATATTTTGCAGAAAGTGGTCGGAGCAGAAATAATTTCAATGATGGATGATTTTTTAAGGTACAATTAGATTAAGGTGTTACCTGAAGATCAAGAAAAGACTGCTTTCACCACACCATGGGGCACTTTTATGTATGCAAAGATGCCTTTTGGTTTGATGAATGCAGGGGATACCTTCCAGCGTGCCATGGATATTGCTTTTGCAGGAGAAATAGGCAAATTTGTGGTAATTTATGTGGATGACATCACGGTATATTCAAGGTCTGATAGAGAGCATATTCACCATTTGGAATTTTTTTTTATAAAATGCAGCAAATTTAGTATATCATTGAATCCAAAAAAATCAAATTTCGCATTAGAAGAGGGAAAGTTGTTGGGCCACACAATTTCAAAGGATGGAATAAAGATTGATCTTGAAAGAGTCAGTGCAATTTTGAAAGTAGGAGAACCAAGAAGCAAAAAAGAAATACAATCATTCCTGGGACAAGTAAATTTTTTGAGAAGGTTCATTCCCATTTTTGCTGAAATATTAATGAATATCACAAATATGCTGAAAAAGGGCCATGAAATAAAATGGACAGCAGAGGCTAAGAAATCTTTTAAAGAAATAAAACAAGCCATTTCAAAAGCTCCTGTGTTGGTGAGTCCAGACTTCACTAAAGATTTCTTAATATTTTCATATGCTTCAGAACATACTATTGCTACAGTTTTGTTACAGAAGAATAATGAGAACATGGAGCAACCTATAGCCTTTTTCAGTAAGATGTTGAGAGATGGGGAATTAAAATATGATATTATGGAAAAGCAAGCATACACTTTGGTTAAATCCTTGAAATATTTCAGGGTGTATATTCTCCATTCACATATAATTGTTCATGTTCCAACCAGTGCAGTAAAAGGGATTCTCACACAGCCTAACCCAGAAGGAAGAAGAGCGAAATGGATAGCAACATTATTGGAGTATGATATAGAAATTAGACCTACCAAGTTGATTAAAGGGTAGGGACTTACAAAAATGTTGACAGATTCAAACTGTGAATCTTTACAGCTTAATATCTTATCTAGTCAATCTCATCAGTTGGACACAGGGGTGGAGGTAATGATCGATTTCACTACATCTCCATGGTATTCTAATATTGTTCATGTTCTTCAAAATTTACAAGCTCTTGCAGGATTAAGTAAAACAAGAGCAAGATCTGTGAAGTTGAAAGCTGCTAAGTTTGTATTTCAAATCAGTACCTTTATTGGAAGGATCCTGGAGGTGTGTTACTTAACTGCCTTTTAGAAAATGAAGCCCAGGATATAGTGAAAGAATTTCATGAAGGAGATTGTGGAGGACATCATTCTTGGAAAGTGATAGCAAACAAAATTTTGAGAGCAGGTTTTTATTGGCCATCATTGTTTTCGGACGTGTACAAAGAAACTAGCACATGTCATCAATGCCAGATTTTTGATGGTAAGAGAAAGGTAATTCCACTCCCTCTTAATCCAATAACAGTAGAAGATCCTTTTCAATAGTGGGGTTTGGATTTCATTGGAGAAATAAACCCAAATTCTCCAGGACAACATAAATGGATTCTGACAGCCACAGACTATTTCAGAAAGTGGATTGAAGCAATACCTACCAGGAGAGTTACTGATACAGTAATTATGGATTTTCTTGAAGAAAATATATTGGCTAGGTTTGGGTGTCCTAGAAGAATAGTGACTGATAATGCGATAGCTTTTAAATCCAAAAAGATGATTAATTTTTGTCATAAGTATGATATCAGTTTAAATCATTCAACTTCTTACTACCCACACGAAAACAGATTGGACGAGTCTTCTAATAAGAGTCTGGTAAGAATTATTAAGAAGTTGTTAGAAGATAACAAGAGAGCTTGGCACACCGAGCTTAAGTATGCTTTGTGGGCTGATAGAATTAGCACTAAAAGGGCGATTGGAATGTCTCCTTTTAAATTGGTATATGGAACTGAAGTCATTTTTCCAGCATCATTGGGTGTTCTAGTTATAAAATATTTTCAAGAATAGCAGGATGAGCCAAACCACATACAGAGAAGGATAAACCAAATTATCAAATTAGAGGAGCAAAGGAATAAAGCTTATGATAAAGTGCAAGTACACAAAGAAAAAATGAAAAATACTTTTGATAGAGAGGTGAAAGAAGAACAGTTCCAAACTAATGACCTAGTGTTAAAATGGGATGCTCCTAAGGAAGATAAGCATGGAAAATTTGACCACATGTGGGTAGGTCCTTATGTTATTGCAGGTCACAGAGGGGAAAATGCATTTATTCTGGAATATCCAAATGGGGTTTCGTTGGAGAGTAACCCTGTTAATGGAATATTTTTGAAGCATTACCTGTCCTAAGGTGGAGGGTAAAATTTGTACCATAGTTTGTAAATATTTATTCTCTTGAAAGTAGTACATATGGTGAACCGAATATTTTTGAAGCCCGGAGTGAAGGCCCTAAGATTTAGGAGGATAGCCATTTTTCTTTATTTAGAAAATATATATTAGAGAAAAAGTAAAAAGTTTGGAGATTTGGATACAAAAGTTAGAGACAGGCACCTGGTCTACGAGTTATTTGATACCTCACAAGGAGGATATCATCCCCAGTTGGAGCCAGTTGTTAAGAACTCTTATGTTGAACAATTGAGGAATAAATGTGGTCAAGAAATGATAAAGGGATACATAAAAATTGGTAAAGGTTGGTAGTCTTGAGTCCCTTATTAAAATGTGCATTTTGGTTAATTCATTGCAAAATTCAAAGGTATAGATTTATGGGTGTGAAAATCTACGGTTGACAATTGATTCGTAGGGGAAAGTTGCGCAAGGGAGAATTTTTTTACAGAGAGGTAGAAATGGATAACAAGACAGAAAGATCAACAATTGGGAAATAAAGTAAATAAAATCTACGATTATGAGGCAGTCCGCGATGTGAAGATGCGCACTTGAAAAGATGAGAAATGCTGGCGGATTACGTAGAACAGATTTTGATCCAACGGTTCAGACAAAAGATGAAATCTTATCAATGGTCATAATCTATTCCGGAATGCGAAGCTGTGAGATAATTAAAAAGGATGAGTGGTAGCGAAATTTAAACCACTTTCCACGTGGTGACTTTTGGTGAGTTCCACTGAGGAAAGCGGTGAAGGAAAAACAACTTGGTAAGGGCCCCAGAATAATCCGTTGTATAAAAAGTGAGATGACCTAGGTAAAGTCATTTCGTTTGCACGTTGCAGTGAGAAGAAGAAGGGATAGTGCACCATCTTTTTTCGAAAGTCAACTTCTACGTATCCACAGTTACCAGGTAAGCCTTGAAACACTAAGACTTTGATTGAATACTTGTCACCATTGTTTATTATTGAGAAGGAGCAGGGTTCAGGATTATTATGCAGATTTTTGGATGAGAGAGAAGAGGTTGTTGTTGATAGGGAGAGGAATGTATGTGACCCTATTCTATCAGTTTGTAGTGTATCAGTTTCAAAGGAGCATTTGTGGTAGCATAATTCACAAGGGAATGATATTCTGAATGTCTGCAGTTCTTTCTTATATTATTTTTCTATTGAACAAACCCTACCTTTCCTCAAATTTGTCGAATGGTGCGCTACTAGTTACTCCTCCTCCAAAAGAGTTATTATGAGCCATACAATGTCAAAAATCCTTTGTAAAGTTGACGCAAAAACTGTTCGCGGGATATTGAGTCTACCTGATAATTTCCCTGATAGTTGTGAGTCTTTAAATGAACAAGTTCTAATTGAAATGTATAAAAATTGTAGAACTAAAGTCAGATGCCAGTTTTTATCCAATATTCTGAAAGATGGTCAGTCATTAGAAGATCTATTTTTACCATACAATGTTAATATTTTCAGGGAGGAAGTACAGTTGGTCATGTCACTGGTCAGTCAAATTTTGGGTTTGGATGATGATACTCATATCAATGAAGTCATCTTAGGTTTTTTTCTAAGTATATGTTCAATTGACCCTGAATCCCATTCAACCCATTGTTTTAATCTTGATGAGTATCTAGCCGAAGTTATCCATACTTATTTGGTCCAATTCCCTAAAGTCAGGTTCTTTAGATATCAATCATATTTAATAAAAATGCTTTTGTGTTCTAATGTGTCGGAGTTGCAGTTCTTGTCCACCAAGTTCTCTCCAGACCTCCCAAAACAGATTAACATGTTTGAGTTTGTAAATACAATCATGGCTGAGATTTAAAAATTGCTTTTTGATGATGTCTTGCCAAGGGTGTTGGAAGACATGAGACTTATGTTACAGTCTTCCTCAGAAGAAAAAATAGGATATTGGTTCTTGTATAAAGAATTTACTGTTCTTAGAGTGTATGGGTTCACTCGAGAACCATACAGGTTACCCACTTTTTTTACTCCAAGAATTTTCGCATTAGAGTTTATGAGACAAAGGTTATATGCAAAAGAAGAACATTTTGGGGCATTTAAAAAATCTTCCAATGTTAAATTTCCTCTCAAAGTTGGTCTGATCATTTTTAAAAATAAAAGCACCTTGTTAGTCATACAGAAATTGTTAGAAGATATGGATTTTCAGAAGGAGAAAAAAGTAAATTATGATCCACATCACATTATTTCTCAGAGGAAGCAGTTGAACAAAAATAAACCATTTGATCATCACACTGTTGAAGGCTTAGATAAAATAGCAAATTTGGCTAATTTTGAAGAAAATTCAGAAGTTGATGAAGCTAGGAGGAACAGAGTGACTACAGTGGCTCAAACGCCTGTTAATTCCAGCATTTTGAATAAGAGGAGTATTTCTAAAACTGATGGCATGGATGTAGATGAAGATATTTCTCATAAAAAGATCAAAACATGCCCTCAAGATGATCAAACTATTTCAGAAGAAATATTTTCAGAAGATTAAAGAAGATGGTCTTGTTCCAAAAAAAGTCTGTACAAATGCATCAATATTCCTTCGGAGAAGAAAGTAACACAGAGTCCAGTTCCCACTACAAATCTAGGATAGAGTTAATATCAAGTTATGCTAACAAAGAAATGCAATCATCAAAGGAAACTAATAATTTGCTTCCTCGAGTTAGAAATTTAATTAATCAAAAGACTTCATTGATCTCTACTCGAGACACAGAGAGGAATGCCCTGAAACTCATCGTGGTAAGTGACAAGAAAGTGTCTGAAATGGAGGTGAAGCTAGAAAAAATCAGTGTTCTTGATAAAATACAACTCCATAAACAAACTGGAGATGTTATTTACTCTGATTTGTTACATGCAATTATGAAAATTACTAAATTACAGTCCCTTCTAGATAAGATGGAGGTTCAATTGAAGTAGGAAAAGGTTGAAAATAAAGCAAATTTGATTCAAATTAAAAAGTTGTAGGGAGATGTTGTAAGCCTAGGGACCGAACCGGGTAATATGCAGGCGACCAAAAAGCTTCTAGAGGAGAAGGACAATACCATTCAAGTATTGAAGAAGAAGCTTAAAGTCCCTAATGTTGAATGAGTTCAGTATTCAGAATTATTTACACTTCAGGGGGAAAAAGAGAAAATTTATCAAGAAATGATGGACTATAAAGGAAAATCATTAAAGCTGCAGGAGGAGAAAAACAAGTGGGAAGTAGAAAGAACCGAATTGATGGCTCAGATTGTAAAGTTGAAAAAGGATCAAAATGATGAAAAATAAGTTATGGAAGAATTGATGAGTCAACCCTTTGTTGACACTGTTTTACCCCTTGTTAATATTGAAAGACCATTAAATAAATTTTCTGCAGATGCTCTATTAGTTCCTATGTCACAGGTAAGTTTGAAAGAGGTGGAGATTAAAGAATTAAAATAGGTGTTTGTGCCAGAAATTGTTTCCAAGGCTATAAAGAAACAAGCCAACACAATCTCAAATATTCTATCAGGTAAAAGTAGGGTTTAGGGTTTTCTTGAAAGGTTTTTGTGGTTGTAAAGTCTGGTGGCTGAAGGGAATACATTCATGAGTCAAGCAGGAACTAAATCATAAATAAATAAGAGCAGAGATGCATAATATAATCACCAAGTACCAATCAGAGTATAATCTTAAAGTTCATTCATAATTGACAAGCATTACAAGTAAAGAAACCATAAACCAGCAATGAATATATCAGTCAAGTAGTTAAACAAGCTAAAAAATGAAGCTAAAACATAGTCTGAAGGGTGATTTAGATCATATATTTCATAGTACTGTTCAACAAATAAACATGAGAGTTATGTACTTAACTCATAAACAAGTCCAAGACCTCCTTAGCCAGCCAAAAATTAGAACCCTTTTCTCTCTTTCTCATCTACCTAAATACTATTTCTCAAAAAAAAATCAGTTAGGGTTGAAACCCTAACTGTCTTCAGCCAAGTCATCGATGGGATAATTGTCAAATTACAATTTATAAAATAAAATATTTCTTCAAAAAAAAACATAACAAACAACTAACTAACTAACAAACTCAAAGGTCCTTTGCAGCCTCAGCTAGTAAGGCTATTCCATCCAAAGCTTGAGCCTTCTTCTTGGCTCTCTTTTGCTTAGCTTCCATGTCTACTAACCTTCTTGTAAGTTCTTCATTCTGTTGCTGCAAGCCTTTGACAGTTTGCTTCAACTCTGCACATTGCAAATCTGTGGCTCTCTTCCTCTTCAGGGCTTCCTTGGACACTGTAGTAAGCTCTTGATAGTGGTCGTTTAATTCTTGCAAATCCTCCCTAAGTCTTATGTTTGCAAGGATCAAGCCATCATTCACTTCCTGCATGTAATCCATTTGATGCCTGTATTGTTTGATGGTTCTCTGTAGGTTTTGCTTGCCTGAATCAAAAACCTTCCCTGCTGTAGTGTCCTGCATCTCACTGTGTAGCCATGGAATATCTAGTTTTCTGAAAATGTCTTCATCTTCTGGAAATGGGTCTGAAGACACACCATGAACCATAGGGCTTTCATGATTAGCTGCTTCAGTAGGTGTTGTTTTCTCTATCAACTGCTGGTCTTCAGAATGAGAGACTTCAACCTCCTTTTTCTGTTGCTCTTTTAGTATTTCACTTCTTAACTCTAAAAAGACTGCTGATAATTTAGTCTCGGTGAGACTAACCTCTTCTGCTGACTTCGATAATTTTTCCTCTTTGTATGATGAGAAACTGGAGTTTTTAGAACTGCTTCTTTCTCAATCTTTGGTTTTTCATCTGAAGAATCATCATCAAGTACAGTTACCTCTTTTGCATTTAATCTAGGGTTTAACAATTTTTTCATACTGAGCCTTAACTTGTTTCTTGGCCTAGTTTTTGGTCTCCATGTTGAGGCAAGCTCTCCCATCATCTTCAAACTTTTACCTTGATGTTTAATTGTAGCAAACTCCATAGCTGCAACTTTGGTCTTCTTTTTCTTTGACCTCTTTGCTTTATCTTGATGACTGCAGCATTCCTTGTATGTGTTAACCCTAGAATCAGTTTTGACAGTAAATTCATCTTCTTCTAAAAGATATCCTTCATCCTCTGATAGAATAGTGATGGGGCTTCTTTGCTGGGCTTGGATGCTTTATTCCTTTACAGCAATCTCCTTTGTGATAACAATTTCCTCCTTCATAAAAGTTTCTGCTGGTGCTCTTTCTCGCACATGCTGGTCTTCATTTTCTGTAAACAGTGAACTTTTGGCTTTATTATCAGCTGAAGACTGCTGATGTTCATAGTCTGCATTTGAGGGCTCTGGTACTTCTTCAAGTTTAACTTCCTTTTTATCTTCAGACTTGATTTTCTGACCTAGTTTCTTCACTAGGGTTTTCCCTTTGTCTACATGTTTTTTGGTTTGCTGCTCTTCTTGCTTACTTTGAAAACTAGACCAAAAGAGGAAAAAATCCCATGTTTTTCCCTCTCTTTGCAAGGCAGCACTGATAATCAATTTGATCAAACCATGATGGAAAATAGACTGTGTAGTGTGATCCTGATGCTCCTTAACTCTACTTGACATCTTCTGCAAACTTTTAAACAAAGAGAAAGGAAGACTCATTCTGGATTCACCAACCAAATGCTGTAAGAACCTAAAATGATGTTTGAAGACATAGGCATATCTTCCCTCACAGGTGATATAACTGTGTAGGACTTTAATGGGCTCCACCCACTCATCTCTGAAATTCTGGATTAGTATTCCTTTGCTCCAGTTTGGAGTAGTGCCAAGTAAAAGGTATCTTTGGGCATTAAAGGTGAAAGGAAGCTTCTTGAACCACATTTCACCTTCATTTTGACTCCTGTAGCTTCAGCAACTAGCTCCACAATCAACTTAAACTTTAGAGTATCAAATACCACCATGTCCTGGTTATAGCATTGGGCAAATTTATAAGAGACCTCAGTGTTATAGCTATCAATCTTCTTGAAAAAATCCAAGCAACCAGCATTCTGAAATAGCTCTGCACAACCAGGAAATTGATCAATCCATCCCAACTCAATGGGCTCAGCCCTATTTGTTTTGCCACTTTTTCCCATCTGCTTTCAATGACTAAAACCTGTGTAATTTTAAAGCCCTCTGAATGACCTAACAGTTCTTTTTCCTTCTCAAGCTTCTGAAGTTTCAACAGTCAGCTTTGTTTAATTCTCCTTGACTATTTTTTTCTTAATTTTTTAACAGTCAGCTTCTGTTTTCGATAAAGGAAAAGTTTTTCACTGATATTAAGTAATTAGGTCAATAGAGTGCCAAACTCTCCAAAAAAACTGCTGCTGAAACTAACTATCATCCAAGCTGTTCATTTAGATGCTAGATCATCTCTAGAATGCATGACAACATCTGTGTGTTATGGCTCTGCTCAAATAGTACACTTGGTTCTTTTTAATGCTACATATGAGCTATCTCTTTTGCAAAAAGATTTTGCATCAGTGCTCCCAAATGCTTGCTTCTTAGATCAACTTGTGATTGGTTTATCTAGTCGATGAAAAGATATGAGAGCAATCCTATGTCTGCTCACTTTCTGCTCTGACTTGTATTTAGCACCAAAACCAGTCAGTTTCAAACACCTAATCAGACTAGGTCTTCATGCAATTCACCAATTCACCTGCTCAGCTCCTTCATTGCATTAATTACAGGTAACAACTAAATTTGTGAAACCATGGTCACCACAAATTGAACAGAGCTTCACCTTACCACATTTTCAGGTCTTGACAAGGTAATTGTTCAATGAAACAGCTATTTTCCAACTTATCACTTATCAAAGCATTCCAAAACCCTTTTTAGATTGATATAGGATCGTAGGGAGTTTGTTAATAGCATAAATTACCGCTTTCCTCAATCAATTTTATCATAACAAGCTTTAAAAAAGAAACCCCCAATTTAGCTGCCACTTTCAGGTTAACGCGGAATACCTTATTCATGTCTTGCTGCAGACACTTAAAATCAATCCCTGAGCTGTCTGACTGCCAAATTGACTATACAAGTGTCTTCGGGTGTCGAATTTACTTCCAGCTGGCGAAACGAGAAAGCCCTAAATCTTCACTGTAACTTTGAAAGCCCTAACTCCCCTTTGTAACTGCAACTTCCGAATTTTAGGCAAATTTCCTCGCTCCACTTAGTCTCTAGTTCTGTAATGCATGTATGGAGAACTCCTTTCACTTCAATCTGGGCTCTCTTGTCTACCTGTCACAATTTTCCCAACTCTAACTAATGATTTTCCACGATCTCTTCCATGCTGAAAAACGCACCTGTTTGCATGGTCACTACTGAAGAAACACGTATCAAAAGCCTTTAAGCATGTGATTAGTCATCAAAAAACCAAAATCGTGGGAGAAATTTGCTTAAAAACCGGTGATTTCAGCGCACGCGATATTCTTGTAGCGCCGTTGTGTAAACTTTTGGCAGTTGCGCTACAAGAATAATTTAAATTCAATTTTGGCGTTGTTTTAATCATTATTTCCACTTTGAATGAACTTTAAGTGATAAACTATGATCATGATGTTGTTTGTGAACTAATTAATCCATATAATGTTCTATAAAACCCTTCAAGACCTAAGAAGAACAAACCTAAAGGAAAAAACTAAAGAAAAACTCAAAATCTCACGTAAAACCAAAAATTTTCAAGGTAAGCAAATGAGAAAATTTAAGCATATGAGCAAACCTAAAATAACAATCACAAACAAAATATAAATTTAAGGTGACAAGTTCATGACTTAACATCTAGCTCCAGCTGCGGGATGAAGTCCTCCCTGTGAGGCTTCAAGAACCTATAGACCAGTGCCTTCTTTTCTGCTACCTACTTGTCTGCAAAATTTCCATTGGGTTATGGAGTCTTTATTATGCTTCACTCACACCGGTATGTACAATGAAAAGTGAAAATCTCCTCAATGACTGTAAAAATGCTTGAGGAATCGTCCATTGACAGGACTTGACAATTCCTCACCTTCCAAATACTGCAGGACAAAAGTGTTATTCTCCAGAATCTTAGATACTAGGAAAGGGCCAAACCAGAGGTTGTGAAACTTACCATGCTTCCCTTTTTTTTCTTTCCTTGCATCCCACCTTAAAACCATATCACCAACCGAGAAAGTGTTTTCTTTGATGTTCCTGTCAAATCTGCTTTTGATCTTCAATCTGTACAACTGTGCTCTTTCTTCTAACTTTTCCCTGTTCTGCTGCAACTCTATCATCTCATAAATCCTTCTCTGCATATCATTTGGCTCTTCCTAAGAATTCTGAAGAAATTTCATCACTGGGATTCCCAATTGAACAGGAAAAACTGCATCTGTACCATAAACTAGCTGGAAAGGAGAAGTTCCAATTGCTTGTTTGATTGTTATCCTATCAGCCCACAATGCATATTTCAGCATTGAATCCCATGACCTCTTGTTATGTTTGAGTAACTTTCTGATACTCTGGATGATGTTTTTATTAGAGGATTCAGCCAAACCATTACCCTGGGGATAGTAAGGAGTGGAATGTTTCAACAAGCTACCATTATTTTCACAAAAGGATTCCATTGCCTTGGACTTGAAAGCCTTTGCATTATCTTTTACCAATTTCTGAGGACAGCCAAACCTACTCAGGATATTCTCCTCAATAAATTCCATGATGACTTTGTCTGTGGCATTCCTAGTAGGGATGGCTTCCACCCATTTGGTAAAGAAGTCTGTTGTAGTTAGGATCCACCTATGTTTCCCTGAGGAAGTTGGATTTATTTCCCCAATAAAATCCAGACCCCATTGCTGGAAAGGAGCACTTACTGCAATAGGATTTAAGGGCAATGACATCAATTTTTGTTTGCCAGCAAACTTCTGACAAGGAATATAGGCTCTTACCTACTAATAAACATCTGCAAACAAAGAAGGCCAATAATATCCAGCTCTTAAAATCATGTATGTTGTTGTCTTCCAGTACTTATTCCCTCCACAAGCACCCTCATGAGATTCAGAAATTACTCCTTCAATTTCAGATTTGTCCAAACATCTGAGAAGAATACCACCTGGGTCCTTCCAGAACAACTGCTCTTCTACTAGACAATACTTAGTATCTTTAAGCTTTAAGGATCTAGCAACTTTCCTATCTAGATGCTCAGGACATTGCAAAAACAACAGAAAATACACAATGTCTGCATACCATGTGGATGCTGAATAATAGTCCATGATCTTCTCTTTTTCCAGTATTGCTTGATCTTATTCCTAAGCTAATTCTTCAGCCATGACATGCAATCCCAGATCCTGACAATTTGATTCAGCCAGTAGCTTGGCTAAACCTTGTCCCTTGACAAGTTTGGTAGGTCTGATATCTACGTCATACTCCATGATTTTAGCAATCCACCTGCCTCTTTTCCCTTCACTATCAGGCTGTGTCAAAACATCTTTTACAGCAGCATTAGGCACAAATGAAATAACTTTAGAATGCAGAACATAGATTCTGAAAAACTTTAAAGCTTTTACCAGAGCATAGGCCTGTTTTTCTAAGATACTGTATTTCAGTTCAGAATCCTTGAGAGTTTTGCTGAAAAATGCAATAGGTTGCTCCAATCCTTCTTTATTCTTCTGCAACAAAACAACTGCTATTGTATCCTCTGATGTAAATGAGAATGTAAGAAATTCTCTAGTAAAATCTGGGCTTACTAATACAGGAGCTTCAGTAAGAGCCATTTTAATCTTCTCAAATGCATTCTTTGCCTCAGTGGTCCATCTGACTTCCTGATCCTTTTTCAGCATGACAATGATCTGTTTAATAGTCTCAGCAAAGTTTGGTATAAACCAACGCAGAAAGTTGATTTTACCAATGAATGATTGGACATCCTTTTTACTCCTGGGTAAACTTATTTTCAATATAGCTTTTACCCTTTCAGGATCAATCCTTATACCATCAGCAGACACTAAATGACCAAGCAATTTACCTTCCTGTACAGCAAAGTGTGACTTCTTTGGATTCAAGGACAAGCCAAACTTTCTACACTTCAGGAAAGTCTGGTTCAAATGTTTCAAATGTTCATCATCTGATTGTGAGAAAACAACAATATCATCCAAGTAAATTACCACAAACTTGTCCTTTTCTCCGACAAAGGCAATATCCATAGCCCTCTGGAAAGTGGCTCCGGCATTCATTAGACCAAAGGGCATCTTATCATACATGAAAGTTCCCCAAGGAGTAGTGAAAGTTGTCTTCTCCTTATCATCAAGATGCATAGAGATCTTATTGTACCCTGAGAAACCATCAACCATTCAGATCCTCTGTGCCCCAACTACTTTCTGCAATATTTGCTCAATTTTAGGCAGAGGATAATTATCCTTTAGGGAAGATCTATTCAAGTTTCTGAAGTCAACACATAATCTGATTTCTCCATTCTTTTTCCTAATAGGAACCAGATTAGCCACCCATGAAGAATACCTAAGGGCTACTATGATCTTGACATCCAACAGCTTCTTCACTTCTTTTTCAATTACAGGAAACAAGGCTGGATTAATCCTTCTTAATTTTTGACGAAAAGGTTTGACATTTGGTTTTAAAGGAACTTTATGCTGTATGATTCCTATGTCATAAGTTCTCAGTTCCTCATAAGACCATGCAAAAACATCTACATGCTCTTTTAATAGTTTAATATACCTGTTTCTTTGTTCAGCTGTAAGTGATTTAGAAATTTTGACCATTCTAGGATGTTCTGTAGAACCAATATTACACTCTACCACATTCTCTTCTAAAGACTGAACAACAGGTTTTGAAAGTGTATCATCCTTTGTAAATATTCTTTCCAAAGGTACCAAACCTTTTGGGATGAAGTTGCTTTTTAGTTCAATAATTTTATGTCTAGCTATCTCATCTTCAGCAATCTCATCCACCTGTCCCTCTTCTTCATCCTCCTCTTGATAAATCAGGGAATTGGAAAACTCATGTGTAAGTTCTAGAAACCTTTTAATCTCAATGTCATCCTCGAACACTCTCCAGTGCTTTACATTATCAGTTACAGAGGGTCTGTACCTCACCTCAATGGGATACCTCAACTGAGTGGTCTTGGGGATTCTAAAGTGTGTTGCAGCCAAGGCCAATGAATCTGCAGTCTGATTATGGTCTCTTGGAATATGGGTAATGTTAAAAGCTACAAAATAATTCTCAAGCATGTCCCATACCTCATTTCGATAAATTTTCAGCAAACCCTACTTCACTTGATAATTGTTCTTCACCTGTTGAACAACCAACTCGGAGTCGCCATATGCAGAAATCTGCTGAATGCCCAAATCTTTGGCAGCTTTTAATCCTAACAGCAAAGCTTCATATTCAGCAGTGTTATTTGTAGTAATAAACTCAAGTTTATACATCAGCTTTATGGTTTCACCTCCAGGGGATATAAGAAGAACTCCAGCTCCAGCACCCTCTTTGCAAGAATATCCATCAAAGTATAATTGCCATAGTTCATCTTCCTCTTCTCTGCTGCATTTTACTGGCTGTTCCTTTTCAACCTGTAACAAACCAGTAGTATTGTCTTCATCACTAAAATGTAACATGCAAGTTCCTAGGTCTTTTTCAACAGCATATAGTGGATGATTTGTAGGGTTCTTGTCATCTATCACAATGTATGCAAAATGAAGCTCTCTGTACAGCCTTCTAGTTTCTCCTCCAAAAACAGGAACAATAGCATATGAAAGATCCATTTGTAAGGTCCCTCCAACCTTCTTTACCCAAGATCGAGAAAGAAGTAACCCAAACTTTGGTGTAATATCAGCTACCACAACATCCATGTTCACACTTTTCATGGGTAACTGAGCCAGGCTGACAACCATGTCTTTTATTACCCCTAAACACTTCACAGCTCGGGAATCAAAGGCATACATATCATGGTAAGGTTTGGTGATACTCAGACCTAAAGCCTCCATAACAGCCTTTGGCATTAGATTGTGTGAGGCTCCTGAATCTAACAAGCAATTATGAATCATTTGTTCATGGACTGTCAGGGTGATGTAGAATGGGGGTGAGGCGCCTGCTTCAATTTCAGTCTTTTCAGCCAGGGCTGATCCAATGAAAATCCTGGGATTTTCTTCTTGCAGATTTACTATGTCTGAAATAGGCTTATTACTTGCGGAATTCATCACCTTAAGGACTGTTTCTTTATATGAAGGATTTTTTATTAATTCAGTTAAAGGTACAGGAATATTTAACTTTCCTAATTCATTCTCCAAACGGAAATTCTGGACAGTTTTATTTACCTCTTCAACCTCTGTGTTTTTCTTTGGTTTTTCTGAAACTTGTCTTTTTTCTATCACGGGATCAGATGACTGCTTAGTAGGGACAGCTGCCTTCTTTTTCGATATTTGTACCACCTGTTTGACCTCATATTAACAGTCTTCTTGAGTTCATTTTGAGAGATATCAGCAGTTACAATAGTCTTTTCCAGACCTAGATAATCTTCTGTTTCAAACATGTCATCGTCATAGCATTCTTCATTTAGAAATTCTTCTTCAGTGACAAAACCCCCAGCCAGTCCTTCTCCAAAATGATTCATATCTTGATCGGTCTCTTCAAAGACCACCTCATCATCAACTTCTTCCTCGTCAGCCACATTGTTCTGAAGAGGTGGTGGCACTCTTTGGTCCTCATTTTCTCTCCTTTCTCGTTGGATATCATTATTCCTTCGTTCTCTAGGCATGAAACGGGGAGCAAATTTCCTTCTAAACTGGTTCTGATTATTAGGATTTCATTCACCTTCTGGAGCAGGCTTGCTAGAATTTTTCTCAAGCTCTAATTTGTTCAACTTTGCTGTCAGAATCTTCACCAACTTAGCCATTTCATCAATTTTCCCTTCAGCAGCATGAAAAGCAGAACTTCCTGGGGCTGCTTCCTTCTTTCTTTTTCTGTCATAAAGCTGCTGAGCTGTTTCTTTATTTAACCTATTTGAAGCCAGTATGTTAGATTCTACCTCCAATGCTGCATCCTGCATATTTAGTAAAGAAACAGGTCTCCTTTCTCTCAGTAATAAAGAGAATTCATGATCGAAAGCATTTGCATATGTCAGTTTAGTAGATGTTTCTGTAGGTTTTATTTCTGTAGGAATTCTACTGTACATCTTGTTAAACCTCTTTGAAAAGTCTGCAATTGTTTCATCCTTTTTCCTCTTAAGTGCTCCAAATTCAGTTATATAGTATGTATGGTCTTTGGTGTCACCCCATTTTCTCATGAAGAGATCACGAAGTTCTTCAATGATAGTGATGGAATTAGCAGGCAACTCCCTGAACCATTTCCTTACATCACCATCAAGGCTCTGAACAAACATTCTCATCCATACATCCTTAGCCTCGATGTTTTGGTTATCAGCATAACTAAGGAAAGATTTATAATGTTCTTCAGCTGTGGTTTCCCCCTGTCCATTGAACCTAGGAAGATATTTTTGATAGTCACCCCCAGGCAGTGCATTCAAGTGCTGAGGCAAGAACAATGGTGCATATCTGGCTGCAACCATCCTGTCCATCATGTCTATGGGTTGATTTTGGGCTGCCATTTTTGGACTAACTAATTTTGGTGATGAAGAGGTTTGGCTAGAACTTGGCTGAAAAGAATTTTTACCTAATTTCAATTGAAAGAGAGGTATCTTACCAGGAGAGGCATTTTTAGCTTTTCTGAAGGATTGAGGGTTAGTAAAAATCTGGAAACTACTGTCAAGAATTGTTGGTTTTACCCAAGGTGAAGTTTCTTCTTCTTTTCTTGACACAGATGAAGCTAATGAACCATTCAACTGTTCAGGGTCAGATAGGGAGGGTAATGACTGAGCTCTTCTAATCTTTCTTGCTGTCCTCAAAATATGTTCAGGATCTGCAACCCCCAACTGTAATGATGAAGTAGGTCTGTTCCTAGTTCCCACTCCTCTAGTAGCCACTGTGATAAATCTGGTGAAAAATAGCCTTAAAAATGTGTTGGTTTAAGTTCACCTCTTAAAACCAGAAAAAGATAAGTATCCCAGGGAAAATATGTCTTCAACTTCATTCCCCGGCAATGGAGCCAAAGATGTTTGTGCCAGAAATTGTTTCCAAGGCTATAAAGAAACAAGCCAACACAATCTCAAACATTCAATCAGGTAAAAGTAGGGTTTAGGGTTTTCTTGAAAGGTTTTTGTGGTTGTAAAGTCTAGTGGCTGAAGGGAATACATTCATGAGTCAAGCAGGAACTAAATCATAAATAAATAAGAGCAGAGATGCATAATATAATCACCAAGTACCAATCAGAGTATAATCTTAAAGTTCATTCATAACTTACAAGCATTACAAGTAAAGAAACCATAAACCAGCAATGAATATATCAGTTAAGTAGCTAAACAAGCTAAAAAATAGTCTGAAGGGTGATTTAGATCATATATTTCATAGTACTATTCAACAAATAAACATGAGAGTTATGTACTTAACTCATAAACAAGTCCAAGACCTCCTTAGCCAGCCAAAAAGTAGAACCCTTTTCTCTCTTTCTCATCTACCTAAATACTATTTCTCAAAAAAAAATCAGTTAGGGTTGAAACCCTAACTGTCTTCAGCCAAGTCATCGATGGGATAATTGTCAAATTACAATTTACAAAATAAAATATTTCTTCAAAAAAAAAACATAACAAACAACTGACTAAATAACAAACTCAAATGTCCTTTGCAGTCTCAGCTAGTAAGGCTATTCCATCCAAAGCTTGAGCCTTCTTCTTGGCTCTCTTTTGCTCAGATTCCATGTCTACTAACCTTCTTGTAATTTCTTCATTCTACTGCTGCAAGCCTCTGACAGTTTGCTTCAACTCTGCACATTGCAAATATGTGGCTCTCTTCCTCTTCAGGGCTTCCTTGGACACTGTAGTAAGCTCTTGATAATGGTCATTTAATTCCTGCAAATCCTCCCTGAGTCTTCTGTTTGCTAGGATCAAGCCATCATTCACTTCCTGCATGTAATCCATTTGATGCCTGTATTGTTTGATGGTTCTCTGCAGGTTTTGCTTGTCTGAATCAAAAACCTTCCCTACTGTAGTGTCTTGCATCTCACTGGGTAGCCATGGAATATCTAGTTTTCTGAAAATGTCTTCATCTTCTAGCAACGGGTCTGAAGACACACCATGAACCATAGGGATTTCCTGATTAGTTGCTTCAGTAGGTGTTGTTTTCTCTATCAACTGCTGGTCTTCAGAATGAGAGACATCAACCTCCTTTTTCTGTTGCTCTTTTAGTATTTCACTTCTTAACTTTAAAAAGACTGCTAATAATTTAGTTTCGGTGAGACTAACCTCTTCTGCTGACTTCGATGGATTTTTCCCCTTTGTATGATGAGAAACTGGAGTTTTTAGAACTGCTTCTTTCTCAATCTTTGGTTTTTCATCTGAAGAATCATCATCAAGTACAGTTACCTCTTTTGCATTTAATCTAGGGTTTAACAATTTTTTCATACTGAGCCTTAACTTGTTTCTTGGCCTAGTTTTTGGTCTCCATGTTGAGGCAAGCTCTCCCATCATCTTCAAACTTTTACCTTGATGTTTAATTGTAGCAAACTCCATAACTGCAACTTTGGTCTTCTTTTTCTTTGACCTCTTTGCTTTATCTTCTTGACTGCAATATTCCTTGTATGTGTTAACCCTAGAATCAGTTTTGACAGTAAATTCATCTTCTTCTAAAAGATATCTTTCATCCTCTGATAGAATAGTGATGGGGCTTCTTTGCTGGGATTGGATGCTTTCTTCCTTTACAGCAATCTCCTTTGTGATAACAATTTCCTCCTTCATAAAAGTTTCTGCTGGTGCTCTTTCTCGCACATGTTGGTCTTCATTTTCTGTAAACAGTGAACTTTTGGCTTTATTATCAGTTGAAGACTGCTGATGTTCATAGTCTGCATTTGAGGGCTCTGGTACTTCTTCAAGTTTAACTTCCTTTTTATCTTCAGACTTGATTTTCTGACCTAGTTTCTTCACTAGGGTTTTCCCTTTGTCTACATGTTTTTTGGTTTGCTGCTCTTCTTACTTACTTTGAAAACCAGACCAAAACAAGAAAAAATCCCATGTTTTTCCCTCTCTTTGGAAGGCAACACTGATAATCAATTTGATCAAACCATGATGGAAAATAGACTATGTAGTGTGATCCTGATGCCCCTTAACTCTACTTGACATCTTCTGCAAACTTTTAAACAAAAATAAAGGAAGACTCATTCTGGATTCACCAACCAAATGCTGCAAGAACCTAAAATGATGTTTGAAGACATAGGCATATCTTCCCTTACATGTGATATAACTTTGTAGGACTTTAATGGGCTCCACCCACTCATCTCTGAAATTCTAGATTAGTATTCCTTTGCTCCAGTTTGGAGTAATGCCAGGTAAAAGGTATATTTGGGCATTAAAGGTGAAAGGAAGCTTCTTGAACCACATTTCACCTTCATTTCTAACTCATGTAGCTTCAGCAACTAGCTCCACAGTCAACTTAAACTTTAGAGTATCAAATACCACCATGTCCTGGTTATAGCATTGGGCAAATTTATAAGAGAACTCACTGTTATAGCTATCAATATTCTTGAAAAAATCCAACCAACCAACATTCTGAAATAGCTCTGCACAACCAGGAAATTGGTCAATCCATCCCAACTCAGTGGGCTCAGCCCTATTTGTTTTGCCAATTTTGCCCTCTGAATGACCTAACAGTTCTTTTTTCTTCTCAAGCTTCTGAAGTTTTAATAGTCAGCTTTGTTTAATTGTCCTTGACTGTTTTTTTCTTAATTTTTTAACAGTCAGCTTCTGTTTTCGATAAAGGACAATTTTTTCACTGATATTAAGTAATTAGGTCAACATAGTGCCAAACCCTCCAATAAAACTACTGCTGAAACTAACTATCATCTAAGCTGTTCATTTAGATGCTATATCATCTCTAGAATGCATGACAACATCTGTGTGTTATGGCTCTGCTCAAATAGTACACTTGGTTATTTTTAATGCTCCCAAATTCCTGCTTCTTAGATCAACTTGTGATTGGTTTATCTAGTCAATGAAAAGATATGAGAGCAATCCTATGTCTGCTCACTTTCTGCTCTGACTTGTATTTAGCACCAAAACCAGTCAGTTTCAAACACCTAATCAGACTAGATCTTCATGCAATTCACCAATTCACCTGCTCAGCTCCTTCATTGCATTGTTTACAGGTAACAACTAAATTTGTGAAACCATGGTCACCACAAATTGAACAGAGCTTCACCTTACCACATTTTCAGGTCTTGACAGGGTAATTGTTCATTGAAACAACTATTTTCCAACTTATCACTTATCAAAGCATTCCAAAACCCTTTTTAGATTGATATAGGATCGTAGGGAGTTTTTTAATAGCATAAATTACCGCTTTCCTCAATCAATTTTATCATAACAAGCTTTAAAAAAGAAACCCCCAATTTAGCTGCCACTTTCAGGTTAATGTGGAATACCTTATTCCTGTCTTGCTGCAGATGCTTAAAATCAATCCCTGAGCTGTCTGACTGCCAAATTGACTATACAAGTGTCTTCAAGTGTCGAATTTACTTCCAGCTGGCGAAACGAGAAAGCCCTAAATCTTCACTGTAACTATGAAAGCCCTAACTCCCCTTTGTAGCTGCAACTTCTGGATTTTAGGCAAATTTCCTCACTCCACTTAGTCTCTAGTTCTGTAATGCATGTATGGAGAACTCCTTTCACTTCAATCTGGGCTCGCTTGTCTACCTGTCACAATTTTCCCAACTCTAACTAATGATTTTCCACGATCTCTTCCATGTTGAAAAACGCACCTGTTTGCATGATCACTACTGAAGAAACACGTATCAAAAGCCTTTAAGCATGTGATTAGTCATCAAAAAACCAAAATCGTGGGATAAATTTGCTTAAAAACCAGCGATTTCGGCGCGCGCGATATTCTTGTAGCGCTGCTGTGTAAACTTTTGGCAGTTGCGCTACAAGAATAATTTAAATTCAATTTTGGCGTTGTTTTAATCATTATTTCCACTTCGAATGAACTTTAAGTGATAAACTATGATCATGATGTTGTTTGTGAACTAATAAATCCATATAATGTTCTATAAAACCCTTCAAGACCTAAGAAGAACAAACCTAAAGGAAAAAACTAAAGAAAAACTCAAAATCTCACTTAAAACCAAAAATTTTCTAAGGTAAGCAAATGAGAAAATTTAAGCATATGAGCAAACCTAAAATAACAATCACAAACAAAATATAAAATTTAAGGTGACAAGTTCATGACTTAACAACAGGGAAATGAAAATATAAAATCAAATTAGCTAAGAGCATTGAGGAGAAGAATAAAGCATGGAATGATAAAATCCAATTACAGAAAAAGTTCATTGAACTAAAAGAAAGAAGTACAGGAAAAGCTCCTTTACATGGACCTAAACATTTGATTTGGGATACTTTGTCTATGGAAATCACCAAGTTTAGGCATTATTTAAATTTTATTGATGATGAAAGTGCACTAGTAAATTTAGCTACTCAAAGATTGAAATTGGCCAATGAAACTATGGAAAAGAAGCCTTTGAATACTGCTCACAATGCTTTGAATTTCTTAAATACTTTAACATATCAGAATTTGCAGTACATTGGAATCAAAGACAAAGTAGCAATTGTGTTGTGGGCAAAGAATTTTATAAATAAACATCAACTCATGAAAGTGGTGCAGAATAAGGCAAATAAAATGTCTTCTCAAATAAAGGATTTCAAGCTTGCTTTTAAAGATCTATTTGATGATGGTCTCCCTTCTTTTTGGGATGATGAAGGACGGTTGTTTTCCCAGGAGAAATATCACAATTTATTGGTACAGAATCGCATGGATCATTCCAAATTTGAAGATTTAGTCAAAGGGTTAACAGGAAAGGTCATTGTGGAAAAATTGACAGAGGACTTTGAGATATTGGATAAGTTTTTAATTATTAAGAAAGGATTGCATGTCATGTCTTATGAAGCTTATGTGGATTTGGAGGTGTCAATAGAGATATGACATAATACGACACTCCAAATGTGGAACAATGGAAGGTCGTGGAGAAATTTGGAAAGACCAAGTACATACTACATTCATGAAGACAGGTGTTGCAGTTCGTGAAGCTGTTTGTTCGGGATACCTTGCAGTTACTAAGTTTGCTATAATCAAGCAATCTGTTATTTCAATCAAAGCATGTAATTATTATTCCTAGTTATTAGGGATATGGTTACAAAAACTTATGATTAACAGATTAATTGGTTATTGATCTTCTTGGGAAGAAACTATTTTTGTATATATTTGAATTTATTTGATGTATTGGGGGTTGGAACCCATAAGCTTGGACCGATGTTTTTGAGAACTTATGATTTTTGAATGAAATTACAGATCTGAATTCTAGTTGATCTTCAAAGATTCATGTGTCGTTTATGTTACAGTCTGTGTCTTCTTTCCTTGTGATTGTTTTCTAAGTGTTTACCTTCCATTTTGTTTTCTTTCATATCTGAACATAGTGTTTAATAGTTTCAGAATTCATACATGTTATGCTATGGATATTGTTTCAGATATTCACAAATATTTCCTCTAAAGTTGATATGGAATTCATCATGTGATGCTCTATATTGATGGACTGTTCATGTTTCTCTCTTATCGCCTGAAAATCAATGAATGACTGTAACTGAATGATTATCCTACCTTTGTTGAAATTCTGTGTATGAAGCTTTGCATTATCTTTATCTGTTTTGACTCCATTGCCCAATGGTTATATGTGTTGTTTCAACCATCTGCAAAACTTAAATTATTGATTCCAATATCTGGCCTTGTTAAATTTATATCTGATAGATCCCTCTTCGGAAAGAAAAGCCAGTTTCTTTCTAAAGCGGTTTTTGTTGTTACCTTAATATTACCTTTCACAACCTTAGGTATATTTTGAGTGATAATAGTAGCTATGTCCAAGTTTGAGTCCTCTATCACATGGATCTATGTTGTATTCTAGTAGCCATGGTTGTTCATTCCTTTCATGGATCTGCCTTGTATTGGTCTGCAGCCATGATGAGGTTACATTTATTCATGAGTCAAATTATCGATGTATTGCAGATGCCTACTCGATGACACTCTCTGATCAAGCTGGCTCTTACCTCGAAGTGATAACTTGCTCTATCAAATATCTCGCCTATCGTATCCCTCTAGCCTCATGCTTTGGGGGGCATTCTGTTACACTCAAATTCTATCACCAGCATGTGATAGGGTCCCTAACACAGATATTTGCCCTAAAATACCAAACTTGAAGTGAAACATGCTCTAGATGTTGGTTTTAATATACAAAAATTCAGCACCGCTCTTACCCTTAAGTAGATAAGTGGTACCTTATGTAGCACCGCCCAAGTTATGTGGAAACCAAGCGGTGCCACAGCCTTTAACCTTTGTTGTTGGAGCGGTTCTCACCTATTGTCGCTCTGTCATAAGGGAGTATAAGTGGTGCCCTTGGTAAAAAGTGAAAAAAGAATGTTTCACGAATCTTCTAGAACAAAAGCCTCATGTCTAGCCTTATCCCTACTCACCTAGGTCAGTTAAGCTCGAAATCCTTCCTTTGAGGATCTCATGACCACCTCACCCACCAATTTCTGAACCATTCCTATCCGTTTGAGCCCTATAAATACAAGCTCATACTCCATGGTTGAGAGGGAGAAGAAAGAAGTAAATTTATGCTATTGAATTAACATCCTAGCCTAACCCATTAGAGAGCATAGAGGAGCAAGTTGGATCTATTGGGGATGAGGTGTTAATCTTATGAAGGAGTGCATCGACACTAAGGCAAAATGGTTGTAAGCTCTTTCATTCATCTATTAATGCAAAGATGATTTCCTTCCCATATATTTGTTGTGTTGAAATCTCACATATATATTATTAGATTCCTTAGTCACTGATATGGATCTATATATAGTTTTCTGGTATCTTTGATGTTGTTGTATGTTTGATGTGCTTCTGCAGGTCTACAGGTCTTTCATCAGATTTTTATTCCAGGCATCTATAGATTTCAGGGGAAGTCTTCAACCTAGTTGTTACTCATTTGTTCTGGATCTGAACCATTCAGACCAGAGGAACAACTTCTGTCCGCAGAAGGTGCTATAGTCTTGATAACAAGGTGAAGCTAACCATTATGCATATTATAAGAGGTTTGATGATGTCATATTTATTGTCTTGTTGTTGTATGTTGATGATATGTTGGTTGTAGGCCCAATATATATCGATGAATGTTGGCCTTATTTCCCGTCGACCCAGGTTCAAATCCTTAGTCGTCAACAAAAGCCCAAGATATTGGCCCAACAGAGGAGGACCGCATCAGTGGCGCCTACGACGCAGATGCAGTTTCACCCGAGATATCTTATTGGGAACTACCAGAACCAGGTTTCTGTAGTAATGTGGGGATCTCTATTTGTGTGGTACTTGATTAGATTGCTTGACCGAAGTTGTAGATTATACTTGTTATTCCTTGTATATTCATTCAAGATAACAATCTATTTACCAGTTGACACATCTTGCAATATTCAACCTAAAATCCTTATCACATATTCATTCAATAAGCGGTGCGACACACACTCACACACACATATATATCTGGGATTATTCTCAAACAGATGCGGTGCGACATATTCAGATCTACTTATTCACAACATACATGCATTCGACATAAACATATTAATCAAAGACACATAGAGACAACAGTTAATGTGGAAACCCATCCAGGAAAAACCACAAAGGCACTCTTCATCTGGCATGAGAAATATGTTAGCACCTTTTTTCTGCGCACTCAACTTGCAGAATATTCTCTAGATGTTCTTTACAAGTTAAACAAATTTCTCTCCTCTCATGCTCTCTGGTTTTGGGACTATGTATTTCTTCCTTCCTTTACTCCTGTGTCAACCCGCACACATCCTGGATTGATTCTCTAGCTAACTAGCTCTCTTCTTCCCTTCCCAACCTACACAATCATAACCAATCTAACAATTAGCCAACTAATCAACTAACCAATTGACTAACTAACATGGCTAACTTGGATAACCTTGCACACATCTTGGGTTCACCCTTTTATAAGCTTCTACCTGTCCTAATCAACCGACTCTTTTATGTTAGCCGACAGGTTGTCATTTCTATTCTCATGCATTCAATTACAACTGACAATAGGCAATATCAACCCAAAAATACAATTATGCTTTATTACCAAAAGCGTGCTTTATTCTAACTAACTCCTTACCCACGATAAGTCGAATTATCATTTTTCAACTATTCTACACTTTTTATGTCATGGTTACTTTTTTCACGACTGCTCTCATCGTTGATATTTCCATCGTAGTTACTTCTGTCGCAGACTCTTCTTCTATTGCAGCTCTTCTTGCGACCATAGTCTTTATCTTTCCTAACATAATTCTAGCGGAATTTTGCTTAACTTTTCCTAGGGCCAACTGGCTCCCAACACTCACCTGTGGCTCATCCTGAGCCACATTAGTATGAAACCTCCATTGTTACAACCTTGTTTTGAAAATCCTAAAATATTTTTACTATATTCTCAGTCTCCTCCCATACTTTTGCTTCCGTCTTCTTCAAATTTTCCACAAGTTCTGAACTCATGTGTTCTAAACTTGCAATTCATGTCGATTATACTACTTGTCACACTCTTTCATGTATAGTTTGAATGATCCATGTAACTTTATATGCTTCGGCTTGTAACTCTGCAACCTTGCCAATCCTCTTCTGTTGTTGTGTTCATAGTATTGCGACTTGTTGTTGTAGCTTCTTACTGTAATACCTCGGTTTTGACCCCAATTGCATTAAATTATATATGATGTAAATAGCATTATTAAATCATGGTGTGGATCTCAAGGAAAAGGCCCCACCATGGATTTAGTGTTTAATGTTCGACAATTAAAATTGATGTCCATAATATCGTGTTAGCCGATGGCATAATATAATTTTCGATATCATGTAACTATGCAATTAATAAAATACCCACAACTAGCTATGTCAATGCAACATTAAAGAGATGTGGGAATGATTTCACAAGGAATGGGGGGGGAATATTCAAACCCTTGAGCCAATAGGGTAAATCCAAATGTCAAAGGGAAAACCCATAAAGTTGTCAACTACCCATTTTGTCTATTGTGCCTAGTCATTTAGAAATTGGTTGACGAAGATAATGCATGGGGATGGGAAAAGTATGGGAGTCAAATTTGAATTTGGTAAGCCACCCATTTTTGGAAAACATGTTTTTGACTTATTGGCCAAGTAAATGCTTGGAAATGCATGCCCATCCCATTATTCACGGGATGTTTTTCTCTCTCACAGTGCTGGAGCTCCTGGTCATTTTTCCCTCACGTTTCCTACATTTTCTCATTCTACCATGGATGGGAAAACCCATCTTTGTGTTGTTGAGTGAATGTGCAGCAGAGATTCACGTTCTTGGGGTTTTAAGAGGTCATTTTTTCCTCCCTCGCGCAACTAGAGTTTGTTGTGCATTTTCCTCACTTTTTTCTGCATTTTCCCTAACTTCTCTAAGCTGGGAAACCTGTTTTTGTATTGTTCAGTGAATGAGTAAAGGAGACCCACGATTTGGGTTGTGTGGAGGTTGTTTATCCCCTAAAATGCCCAGAAACATTTTGTGAAATTGTATTTCTCTCACAAGGTTTTTTCCCCATTTTACTAGTTCGTTTTGGTTGCAAACCCGTCTTTTTTTTTTGTTACGCTCAATGGTTGGGAAGATAGATCCACATTTTGGGTGTTTTGGGAGGTATTTTTGCCCCTGTGGAGCCCAAGGACGTTTCCTAAAATTGTATTTCTCACCCAGGGTGTCTTTCCCCATCTACCATTTCCTTTTGTGGTTGCCAAACATTTTTCTTCAAACCCAGAACTTGTCTTCGGCAGTGAAGTGCATCCTTGTGTTGGCTTGGCTGAGTAATTCCAAGGAACCCATATGTTATTGGCTTGTTGCCTTAGTATCCTATGAAACCCAATTGTTTATTGGCTTGGCTGAACAGTCTGTGAAACCCAACTATGTGTTGGCTTGACTGTGTGTGTATGGTCTTGTTGTGTGTAAGTCTGTTGTTCCCTAGCTCCTTGTGGAAATCATGCCCAGATCGGTGGTGGTAGTGGTGCTGAGAGATTGATGAGCACATTGGCCTATGGTTGGGTTGAACGTTGCAGCAACATAGCTATTTGCAGGGAAGCTTCTTCTCAATATAAATATTTTCTTGTGTGCTTAAACTCTACAATGTATTTGATTTATAAATCATTATGAACATGTTGAATGCTTGAATGAATGAGATTTGCTTCCACTATGTATTTACATGTATTTTGCATTTGTGTATGTATTTTATGTTCAATTCATTTTATATGATGTTCATGGGGCTATATTTCCCAGTCTGATAGAGTAGCAGCAGCATAGGTCGCGTCCTCTCCATCATCAGGTTGAGGAGAGGGGACATCACACTTAATGTCAACATCCTTAGCCATTTTCTCTACTAATGGCAACTTCTTCATTCCATTCTTCAATAGGTTCACCTCATGTCTGAGAAACTTGCCCAACTACTTTTGCACAAAGTTCCTCTGCCTCTTCTATCCTCGTCGCAGCATCAATTGATGCTTTTCTTCTCTCTTCCATTACCTCTAGACGTGTAGTTGGTTTTACCTATAATTACAGCTCCACGACCTTTTTGTCAAGGTCCTATGCTATTTTTCCAAGTCAAAAGACTTTGGCTTCTGCAAACATCTCATGCGTGATTCCTTCATAAGTAAAATTTTTGCAAGCAAGTGTTATAGCTGCGGCGAGCCGGTGCCTGTCCTCCTCCTAGGTGTTAACTTTCTATTATGTTTCTTTGACTGATTTCTTCATCTTATTAATAGACTTGTTCGATTCTCTAACTTAATTGACCAATGCACCCTCTCTTACCTTCATTTCCACCACTGCGGCATTTTGAATGGCATATACTTCATACATCGACATTGTAGAGAAATATATGGTGACATGGCCCAAGTTTTTTATGATGGAATTTATCTCTGTTGTCCCCAAGTCTATTTCTTCCCCCAACACTTGATTCTTTACTGGTGCAATAGGCATTGACATGTCACTGGGTCACTCCTCAAACGAGCCAGCTAAGTCCCGCAATTTAGGCAATTGTGGTTTGTAGTCGACCACCACTCTTACTTATTTTACTGCTTGACAGAGCGTATGTAGTAAATATGTGATACTTCTTGTTAGCTCTGTATGTTGCCCATATATCTTCTTTAGGCTTTGATTGGAGACCTCCACCATTGTATCTATCAAAAGTGTATAATCATCATTGGTAAGATCGACAGTTCCAGCTGGTTTTTCGTCTTTCCTCTTCTTATGACCTTCGCAGACTTCTATGTTTGCTTCCTTTTTTCCCTACTGCTAGGTCTGTTGGAGTCGTGCTTGACTTGTTCTGGGTGTTTTCTAGGTTTTCTTCTAAGTTTTCCTCTAGGTTTCCCTCTAGGTTTTCCTCTGGTGGATTTTTTCCCTGTCCCCGGTCCTTCTTTGTCGGTGGTTCATCCTGTCACACCTCTTCATCTACAGATAGTTGATCATCTATGACAGGAACTCTCCATTCTTCCAGCCAGTCTTTAATAGTGGCATCTATTTATGCAGCCAACAGCTGATATTGTGTTGCAAGCCATTGGCGTTGTGGATCTTGTCGAGGATGCAAAAAGATATGATGGGACCCAATCGAAAATCTGACAATGTTTCTAAATCGCTTAACAGTCACCTCGGTAATTCTGGCCTTCTTTCATACATAATGTCACAGGGCCTCTTCTTGTAAAAATAAATCTGTATTGTTGTGTTTTTTCCTCAATGGGAATGCTTTTTCGAACTAAATATTTTGTTATCAAGCTCCTCGACATAGGACAAACACATCTACTCCCTGAAAGTTTAGTGGTTCTTCCCATGTGATAAACAAAATCAAAATAAGTAGCCATGAATAATGAATTGCGCTACCTTTCTCATGTGCCTCCCCTGCATCTACTAACAGTTCATTTAGTAGATAGTGCGGCCAGTTGAGTTGAACACGTACTACACATAACTCTTACACAATAAACATCCCTGCGATGCATTAGTTCGGTCACATATTTTGCAATAACTTGGTAGCTATAACTTTAGCTATGAACTGAACAGTGCAGTCATTGGTAGAGGTGATGGCAAAGCCTCTAGTGTCTCTGGTCAGATTATATTTCTCCTTCAGCTTGTTCGTCAATAAAGTGTCCTGTGCTTTTCCAGTGAAAAAAGGAATTGGTTCAACGCTTACAAGTGGAAACCTCGTAATCACTACTATAAGCTCGACGTCCAAATAAATATTCTGGTCAAGCCATAGACAACCGTCATGGAATGATACCAAATTTTTTTTAAGACATGCATTCACCTCTACGGTGTAGCCAAAATGTGGAATGTGCATCAGTGACAGTAGACCAGCTTTGTCCAGTCTTCTTTCCCATTCCATTGGTAGTAGGCAGAGAGGGCCATCCTCTTTGTCACGGACAGAAACTGTGTATTTGTCCATTGCCAACTCTAGAAATTTCTGTATGTTGTGGTCGACAAAGTTCATATTCTTTATATTTGGGAGTATGTTCGTCGTTGCCCGAACACCTTTTGGTATGGTAAGTGCTACCAGTGGGTACCTTGCATTCTTTTCAACTCTAATATTAGGCGCATCAGTTGGTCTGGGTGGGACATAGTATGGAAGCATGCTCATAGAGCTTGTTCCTTCACCTTCTGGTGGTGTTGTTGCTGCTTTCTTGCATCTATTATATTGTTACCTCTTCTACCTGCCAAGTGGGTCTAGTCCTAACCTAACTTCAGGGATGAATGGTACATTTTCAGCTTCTTCTGCAACCATGGTAGGTGGTGGAACAAATGCAGCAATGTCTTCCACAATGGGTGTAGTTGAAGGTGTCTCGATGCCTGATTTTGCAATGGTGCTTGTACTAGAGACAGAGATGACCATAATCTATGAAAAAAATTGCCTCGACTCTTACAATTGTACACACAATAGCTCAACTTACTCAGTCGGATGCAATTAAAATGAATAAAACTTCGACGCGAAGATGACATACATTCATCCATTCAATCAGCCTTTCCTTCACATGAGTGAGCAATAAATTGGAAAGGTGGCAATGATTTACGTCACATGGAGCAATCATTCAAATCATTACAAGGAAGTTGCCACTCAACCATCACTTTGATTGTCACTTCAGTGGTAGTTATTGTGTAGTAATGACAGAAATGACCAAAACGTACACAATGACATTACTTGTTGTCACATGATGGAATTTGTGACTGAATTCCATCATGTGACAATAATTTTCTTCATGTGACCAGGATTCAGTTGTCGTTGCATTTCTTTCCTTGCGACAGAAAGAGAGTCTTCGCTACCATTTTTCATATTCGACAGGTAGATAGTCAGTCGACACTTTTTCTTTTCCTGCGACAAACAAATAGTTTGGGACGAAACACCCATATTGGTTACAGAATTAACACTTATAATTTTATTTTATTTTTTTTTAGTCGACCAAGTCACGGCTATCCTCTTCGATAGGTAGATAGTTGGTCGACACTTTTTATTTTCCTGTGATAGATAGGCGTCTACAGCCAAACACCATATTTGTTACAAAATTAATACTTATATAGATATATTGCAGTCGACCAAGTCGTGACTATCATGGTAAGGCTTTAGTCGACTTCCATTAACCAATCCTTTGAAAGGTGTTCCATCTAATTTTTATAGTTGCACTACACCTCCTTCAGTCATTTTAATGACCACATACGACCCCAGCCAATGTGTTTTCAGATTGATAGGGTGCTTAAAAAACTTACTGTCATATAGGATGACAAGTCCTTCGACTTGAAAATGCTTATTCTTGATGTGCTAGTCGTTTCATACTTTCCGTCGTTCTTTCTCAACATTTTGGTGATAACTTGCGACAAAGCGTTCTTCCTCCAACTACATAAGTTGTGACAATCTTTCTTTGACAACACCAACATCAGTAATTTCATTAATCGTAGCTATCCCTAGGCTAGGTATAATGTATTCCATCACAATAACAACTTCTTGTCAAAACACCAATCGAAATGGAGTTTGAACCTGTCAACTTCTTACAGGTCGTGCGATATGCCCATATGACTACACAAATTTTCTGGTCCCAATCATCTCTTTGAATGTTGCAAATATTTGTGAATTCGCTCTCGATGATCTTTTGAATGCATCAACAACACCATTCACTTATGGGTGATATGGTGTCGTCTTTCTGTGTTGTATCTGGAATTCTTCAGTCAATTCTTCAATCAACCGATTGACAAAGTATGTTCCCTGATCACTTATCAAAATCTTCAAGCATCCAAATCTAGTCACAACATTGTTTAAAAAAAATTTGGCAGCAATCATAGCAATAGAATCCTTTACTGGCACTTCCTCGACCCATGTAGTCAAGTAATATGTCGCAGTAATAATGTTTCTTGCCCCTGTTCTTTTTCCGGGTGTGTTGATAGGACCCACAAAATCAACAGCCCATTTTTCAAATGCTTGCAGATTTATCTGAGGTACTAGTGACATTTCATCTTGTCGCGATGGCTTTCTGATTCTCTGACAAACATCGTAGTTGCGATAGTATTCTCAAGCATCTACATGCAAAGTGGGCCACCACAATCCTTCTTGCAATATTTTTTCACTGTAGATTTTCCAGCATAATGGCCTCCTATGACAATAGCATGCGCTTTATTCAATATCATTGGTCGCATGTGTTCCAATACACAATGACGAATAATTTCGTCAGATCCCATTTTATACAGTTGTCCATCTATCAATTGGAAATCTGTAGCGCGCACCACTAATTGTTTTTTCTACACAGTATTGAATCCTTCTAGTGCATATCATGTACTAAATAATTGTATAGTATCTCTGTAATGGTCATCAAACATCATGATCGCGAATAATTGCGCATCGGGAAGACTATCATCAAGATTACTAGGTTCTTCTCGACTTTCTAGCCTCAACAAATGGTTGGTCTTGAGTTCAATCGACTCGACTTAACAATGACTTCAAAGTCAAATTCTGGAAAAAAGGAGAAGCCACCAGTAAATATTCCCCCCATTACTGGATTTTTGACCAGGTATTTCAACGTTGAATGGTCTGTGAACATCTTGAAATGTCCACCTAACAAATAGTGTCAAAATTTCAAAAGAGCATATACCACGGCTAGTCCTTCTCTTTCCATCATGGTATAGTTATTCTATTTTCTTGATAATTTTCTACTAGAGAAGGCAATTGGATGATTATTCAACCCTTCATCAAGCTGTGTGAGTACAACGTCGAGCGTGACAGACGATACATCGACATGTACGTGAAATTCCTTCTTCTAAACTGGAAAAACTAGTGTGGTGCTATGAACATCTTATTCTTTGGAGTTTCCAGACTCTCTTGGCAGTGCTTGCTCCATTGAAACTTAACCTCCTTCTTCAACAACTTCTCCATCAGAGCAATCACCTCTACATATCCTTTGATAAATTTCTGGTAGTATCATGTATGTCCCAATGTCGTTCTTTAGCTGCTTCACTATCGTAGGTGGTGGTAGGTCGATGATGATCACAATTTTAGTAGGGTTGACCAAGATACCATCATGACATATCACATTACCCAACATGATACCAAATGGGGCACAAAATATGCATTTCTTTAGGTTTGGCGAACTCTGATACTGTCGACACCATTCCATCATCATTCTAAGGCTCTCAATATGACCCTTTATGATCCCAAACACCATCAAGTCATTGAAGTAGACCTCAAGAAATTTATGAATAAAATATTTGAAAGTCACCACTACTATCCTAGAAAAGGTAGCGAGATGATTCTTGAGTCCAAAGGGCATTACCGTATATTTGAAACACCCCCACTCCGTCGCAAAGGTTGTTTTGTGTCGATCTTCCTTTGCGATCCTGATATGATGGTAACAAGAGAATCCATCAGTGAAAGAATAGAGTTCTTGACCCCCGACACTCTCTAATGCTTCAATTGTAATTGAAGTCAAGAATGGGTCATGTAAACAAGTGTCATTCAACTTTCTTATGTCGACGCAAATACGCACTTCACGAGTAGTCTTCTTATCTTGTACTACTATCAAATTGATCCACTCATATTCTTCAACCAGTTTTATGATACCCGCATCCAGCATTCAATCTATTTCTATCTTAACTTTTTCTTTATACCATGGATTAACTCGATATGGTCATT
>LPNX011061433.1:95929-136969 GCA_001517045.1 Pseudotsuga menziesii | reverse complement strand
TTAGTGGGATTTTCAGGGAAATATGGTAGGTAAATGGACGAATGAGCCATGAAATGGGGTAGATGAGGTAGTTAACCATTTTTGGGTGTTAACAGTGACTCCCCTCGGTCAATCCCATAGGATCCCTGGGCAAAAAATTTCAAGTTTTCAAGTTTTTCAGTTTTTACCCTAGTTTTCAGAAATCTTAGTTTAGATCTATTTAAATCTACTTTATTTCTTGTTTCTGTTAGTTTTGAATCCTCTACTAGGCTGAGCCGAGTCAGACTGACCACAGTACCAGTTACTATCGGCCAGATCTGACCCTGCCTCACCAAAACACCCCTTTCCGGAGCAGGCCGCTCTTATCGGGGGAAAAGGTGAGACAAGGTGCACTTAATCCCTAGATAGGCATGCCCAGGGTGCACTTAATCCTTAGACAAGTGTGAATTCATCCCAGGAGCTCAATTTTTAGTTGTTTTGGTATTTTGTGCAACCCCCTCGCTCATTTCTGGAAAAATCTCGTAGCCCCCTCACGGGTTTTGGTCACAAATGTGCGGCCTGTCACACAGAAGTTGTTTTTGAGTTTAATTAGCAGAAATTTTCAGTTTCAGAGGACTGTTAGTGTAGCTTAGTTTCCTTTTTCCTCCATTACAGGTCTCTTTTAATTCCAGTTTTCATTTTCTACAAATAAATCCATGAACAAAGTGTATATGCTAAATCAATCATTAAGGTTTAATAAAATGAACTAGCCTAACTAAAAGTAACCTAAAATTAACCATCTTGCTTCCCCCTTGCTCCTCTACCCAGTCATCACCCTCTGGGTTATTCTGGGATACGACTAAGGGAAATCTCGTATAGATCTAGGCACTCCATGGTATTTTTACTAAACCACTAAAACCAGGTGACCTAGAAGGTAGAGGGGGTAGAGAAGGAGGGCTTCTCACGGCGCTAAGCGTCCTCCCTATTAACCAACCTAGAACTTGGGAGGTGACCTGAGGATCTACGGATGGGATTAGTCCCATTGTGTTGAGAACCCAGCACCTTCTCTTGGTTGAAGAAGAATACCACTGAGAGGTAGACATTTAGTTAGGCCAACAATTCAGGGTTAATCACCATATTTGCTTACAAATTTCTATTTATGTTTGCATATAAAACCATGATGTGAACTCTACCATGAGTTCATAAACCATATTGAAAACCAAATACCAAAACAAACAAGCAAACCAACACACCATACAAAATAATTAACCCAACTCAGTTCATGACGCTGAGTAAGCCTTAAAATTTACCAAATTTACACTAAGTTCAATCAATTATACAGTCTTTGAGGACATAAGTCCCTAACTGCTTCAACTATGGGAAGTACTTGGGCTTTGCCCAGAAACTCATTGTGAGGAGTACCATAGGAACCCCAAAGTAGTTGGTTGCTAAGAGGAATTGCCAAGCAAAACGGGAAACGACCCCTTCCAATTGAGTAGAAGCACCTGTGAGGAACAAGCCAAGCGTTGTCTTTTGGAAGTATTGGTGTTGGATTAGGGTCCCACAGCTACAGGAAAAGCTGTTGTTTTGGAATGAGTAAGTCAAAGGTAACAGTACCTGAGCGGCCGAGAGGAGAAAGCTCAACCACTGCACTTAAGGCAGCGGCGTAGACAGGAGGGCTCAGCTACCCTCATAAAGGAAAAGGAGCAATGAGGCCGAGGTATTGAAGATGAAGGACAGAAAAGGAAGCGGCGCCAGTACCCACGGTCAGTGCCGGGAAGCGTGGAAGACTGCAGGAAGCTGTGAAGTGACAGAAAGCGGCAGTTCGAGTACATATAGACCAACTGTCATAGTTAGGGTTTTGGGTTACTGTTGGGAGAGTCCCACAGTGTTGTAATGGAGAGACCTTCAGGCCGCCTATAAAGGGATGTATTTTGTATTGTGAAAGGTTAGCTAATTAGTTATTCAGCTATTCGGACATTTTATTAGCTAATTAGCTATTCAGCTAGTCATTCGATGATCTGTTAGCTCATAGATCTTTTGTATTATAGAAGAGCCGAGCTCTGGTTCTGTTATTCGGTCTGTAGTATCTTACAGTAACCAGTAGCTGACTCCTAGAGTATGTATGTAACAATCCACATGGATTGAGAGAGAGAGAGAGAGAGGAAGAGTATATTGTAAAAGAAGCAATATAAGAGAGAAGAGATCTAAGAGATAAGGGCTCTTGGCGATGTGCGCGGAGTTACCCAGAAGATCTCAGCTGCATATGAGGTTGCAACGGAACTGTGTTTACTCTCCCAAGTTATAATATATAGACCAGTTCCCATGGACATAGCTTCTACCCCGGAAGTGAACCACAAAAAATCAGTGTGTTATGTGATTGCTTCATGTGATTGTGTTTACTTAGTTGCTATCTGTTATCTATTACATGAATGTCGTATATCAGTTAGTAAATTCCTGTATGTTCTCATTCAGTTACAACATTATAGAAGGTGAAAGACGAGTTTAAATGTATCAAGTGTCTGCTATGAGTTTATCAGTGCTAGTTTCACATAGTAATAGTCACTCTGTTAAGTGTTCCAGTATACTTATTCAGTAAGTTAAGTATAGAGATGTGAGTGTGTTGAACCGTGAAGTTCATGTAAGGTTGTTTAACACCCTGTTGGAGGTTAACTGAGCTATTCCTCCCAGTGGGAAACCCTTTGGACCTTGAGAGTCTCATTGGGCCGTACTATAGGAGATATCACATTGACAGAAGGTGATATCTCACCAACAGAGGAGGTGCGGTGTGAGATATCGCAGATAGTGAGAACCGCAGAAGGGAGAGTTTACGCATCGTCCTAGTCGCTGCAATGCGATAGGAGTCCTCCCCCTATCAGAGTCAGCGAGGAAGGGAGAACTGCGACTCACAGAAAGATCTCACTGGTTAAGAAGAGCCACGAGACACCAGGATGCTATAGAACCTAGTTAAGGACACTTGAGTCTTTAGCCAACCCATCTAATATCACTTCGGGTGAGACTTCAGGCCGCTCTACGGTCTGTTTCCGAAAGGGCCAGTGAGTTAGGGGTGTTGTTGGTACATTATAAGTAAAACCGGGTCTGCCCATAGTAACCAACACTTGGTGGTCGAGAGACCACCTTTAGCCAGTAGGAATCCATTGAAACCAGGGTCCAAATTTCATACCCACTAGTTTCATACACCAAAGCAAACACAACTGATCCTCCACGATCCTCCTCACGCCTAAGAGGAGAACCACCACCATTTGGAACACTCAGTCGGCACTGCCGTAGCCATTCTCAATGATCTCCCACATCGTCAAAGGGCCACACAACCTCTGATTCTGATTCAAACCCATATCAGTCTGAACCAGACCTCCACACTGCACCATCTAGCCCCATGGCTACTGCAAACCTGGACCCATTTTTTGGCCTAAACTTAGCAAGTGGACCCATGTCCACATCACAACCTATCACCCAAAATGGGGCAAGTGGTCCAAGCACAGTCATGCATACTGTCATTAGCCAATTGCCACCACCAATAGTGACCAGCCAAGCTGGCCCAGTGGTAACACATGGGGGCAGTAGCCCCTCCACACACATTGTCCCCCCTACCACACAGGGGGGCAGTGCACTGACCACCCACATTTCCCCTACCACCATACATGGGGGAAATTCCCCCACTACCCATACCATCCCACCCATAACACTTGGGTGCATAGGCCCATCCGCCATGGTGCCACCGCAAGAACCCCCAGCCATGCAGATGCACTATGCACCTGCAAACCCCACCCCCATTGTGGCCCCATCCCACATCAACTTGGGGTCAAATCTACCCTTCATGGCTCATTTGAACTTACCTGACTTGGATAGATTAATGAATGATCCCATCCGCCACCAAGCTTTCTAGCCACCCATGCCAATGAAGCTACCATCAGACATCCCAAAATTTGAAGGTAAAGCCGAGGAATGTCCCCAAAATCATATAATGACATTCCATCTATGGTGCTCATCCAACAGCATCGTAGATGACTCCATCAGGCTGAGGATGTTCCAACGCACCCTTACAGGTACCGCGGTGAAATGGTACATTGAGCTACCACAAGCCAAGTACCCCGACTTCAACTCCCTAGCCTTCATGTTCCTACAGTATTTCCAACTCCATGTTAGATATGATGAGGGGGTGGAGATCCTGCTATCCTGTCGCCAAAACACCACCACTCACATCACTAATCATATCCATGAGTGACGGAGGCACCGCAGCTTATGTAAGATCCAACCTGATGACAGGATCTTCTTGGATTGGTTCCTCAAGACTTTGCTCCCACCCATCACAAAGGACGTCGCATCTAAACGTCCCTAATCTAAAGAAGAGGCCATACTAAAGATCCAACAATTTGACCTCATTTACGCCCAGTCTGGATACTTGTACACAGTCATTCTAGACGCTCCCCCTCTAGGTACCTCTTACCGCGACGCACTGGGGGCATCCCACACAGCGAATGGCATCATAGGGTCAGTCTCCCAACAACCACAGCCTCGACTGACACCACCTACTGCATCACCACAACCAAGAAACACTGCTAATGTTGCTTACCAAAAACATGCTCCGGACTATGCTAGAATGATGTCTCAGTTCGGAGCAACCACATTTTATGCACAACCTGCGCCACCGCAGCAGGCTCATGCCATGGCTTGGCCAACACAACAGTATGTGGGAAAAATGCCCACATTCATGGCATCACCACCCCCACAAATATACTATGCACCACCAGTGCAACAAGTTCAATCCCTCGCCCCCGCTCCACCCACTCCACCCACTCCGTTGGGACAAGTGTTCGCACAAAAAAATCATCCCAACTAGCCTACCCCCAACAATCAACAAGGGTAAGCTAGAAATAACCAACCCCACAACCAAGGCAACAACCAATCATAGGGAGGCAGTCAGCAACTGAACCCTCCCAATAATGTCGCGGCTAACCAACCAGCCCAAAACCCCCCACGGCAAAATCCACCAAGACGCAATGTACCGTTGTGCACAAACCAACCATGTACACTCTATGATGTCTATGGGAATTACATGTTTCAGTGTCCCCTCATGGCTCGCACTAAGCAAGCCATTCAAAATGAGGCTCAACAAGCCGCCAATGCCCCCACTCAAGCCCAACCCAACCAGGCACCATAAGGACCTCCTCCTATGGTGCTTCAAAACCCACTACCAGTCCAAGGATTGGTGGTAACCACTCCCCCTCCCCAACCCAATCCCAATGATTCGAGGGCATCACCTACAGTCGAAACAGGTGTTCACCACCTAATGACCATGACCACTGAAGAGGTCAACCTACAGACTAGATGAAATCAATACGGTACCACTACCGAACCTGCCGACTCATCAGCAGCATCCATGTCTAAGAAAACCAACTTACGTCTCCAGTTACCCATGTTCCTGCACCCCCCCATACGTAGAATTTCCAATAACGCCACAGATAGAGCTGCAGTCAGCTATAGCATCATGGATGATTTGGCCCAAACGCCAACCACCATGTCCGCTCTTGAGGTACTCAAAATGTGCCCAATGCAGTCGAAAGCCTTACTAGCCATTCTAGGGGTAGTAGACCCCTCCGATTCCAAGCTAATCACATTTGATACAGAGAACGGAGAGCCACGCATGCCCTCCACTATCGCCTTCCAAATACCAGTATCCATCTGGAACTTGGTTGCGTACCGATGCATAGTGGATGAGGGGGCATCCATGTGCATCATGTCTACCTTAGTTTGGCAGAAGCTTGGATCATCGATTCTACAACCATCCTCCATGACTCTGCAGACTTATGATGGACAACCCACTAAATCCCAAGGAATCCTCCCCCATGTCCCCATCACGTTATCCAGTAAGACAGTCATGATCGACATCAAGGTTGTCAACGCTCAACTAGATTACAACCTCCTCCTCGGCAAGAGTTACATGTACACCATGTGAGTCGTAGCGTCAATTATCTTCTGCCTCATGATGTTCCCCCACAAAGGGAATATTGTGATGGTTTACCAGCTCACCTACCATGATCCGCAAGGGTTAACAGCACCTGCCAATGTTATCCCTACCATCACCACCACCGGGATACAAGGGGTGACTACACATGCTAACATCATCACTGCAACCAACAATGTGGTTGAAAACACACCAGCCTCCCCACCGTTGAATGTGGGCCCTGGGTTGTTTACCAATCCCACCATGACGGCTCCTTTCCCATCGGTGTCACCATCACCGACACAAAAGAAAACTGCGGACTTGTGCATGGTCTCATCAAGCATCGTTGCACCCAAACAGCAACTGCAGCCGCAACCCCAACCACAACCAAATCATCATCCACAGTCGCAACACCAACAACAACCACAACATCACCCACAACAGCAACATTATGAATAGCCACAACCATAACCTCACCCCCACATACAACCATCTGGGAGTTATGTGGGCTCATCTCTAGTCCATACAATTCCCTTCCTCTTTCCCCCACCTGGTGTCATGAGCAAGCCGGTCATGGCCACCTTAAGCCTACCCAACTTTTTTTTGGGGATCTCGGTGTGGTACCTTGATCCACCAGCTCAACCACCAATGCCCTAGGTTTTGTTAACTCCGATGCAAACTATTGTGGTTGAGTCTCACCCCCCACCCAGTCCCTATAAGCCAACCGCCGCACCCACACCTGCACCACCCCAACCCAAAAGGGCTAGGGGAAAGAACACCAAACCCACCGCAAAACCACGACAAGTCCCACCTTGTGCTGTCTGTGAACAACAGGGCCATCTAACTCAGAATTGCACTGAAATCCTAGTGATCCATGCGTATCTGGATGCCATGGATATGAACGAAAACATCCCCATGGTTGAACTCCCAACCGTGCCACAAATCAAGAACAAGGCATTGAGGACAAACCATGCTTGCACCCTTTGTGGCTTATATGAACATTACTCCCACCATTGCCAAGACCTGCCCGAATTTTGAATGGCTCTCGCTGACCTACGTCACCATTCCCTTGAGTCTGAGATCACCTTGATTGAAGAAGTTCACCCCCCATCGCCTTCTTCAGACACCGTGTCAATATACATGATGTCTAGTTCTGCAATCCCTCTTGTCTCCACCATCACTGACGGTCCATCGGACCTGTCTCTTCCGTTGTTTCCACAGCCACAGCGGCAACCTCAGTTACCAAGGAAACAATGGGGTTCATTCCTGATCAACATAATCCTTTTTCTTTTTCTTTTCCTTTTCTTTTTCCTACCATCCAGGATCATGAGTAAGTCTACCTTGGCAACCCTCCATCTACAGGATTTCACACTAGGAGATCCTCTGTGGTACCTTGAACCACCTACCATACATCTAAGGCCCTAGGATGTGTTGACTCATTTCCGGTCAATTAAGATGTTGTTACACCTACCTCCAGGTCCATCAAAGACTCCTCCCATCTCTATGCCTACCCCTCTTCCTCCAACAGAGACTTGGGGCAAGGCCACCAAAACCACAACCAATACCACTTTCATGATATCTAGCACTACTTGCCCTTCCGTCTCATCATCTCTAGAAGATCCACCTTATCTATCCCGGCACCACATACACGATGACGGAGATATATGTAAGATTGCTTTCAGTTTTACCCCATTCCCTTTAAACCATAGTGTGGAATCTATTATTCCCATAAAAGACCAGATTTCATCATCCCGCCTTGCCAATGACCTTCGTCTCGGTAAGGGGACATACACCCTCATTGAATCTGATTGACAACTCTTGGAGAACCCCCGCAATGGGCTCTACCTCAAGATATTTTATGCTTAACATCACCAATGAGTCGCTTCATTTTCTTTTCTTGTTTTTCAATGTTTTTTACCACAAGTCAGGGGTAGCACCATTAGCTGCTACTTCAAAGTCACCCGGAACCTATTCGAGACACCTCTCACACCTCCAGGCCCAAATTTCTATCTCCTTATGATACCATCATCTCATGTTTAATAAATCAATTTCAGGACCATTTCCCACCAATCACCTCAATTTATGAGCCATGACATGACAATGCAAGTGTCTACGGACCTGTACTTGTATCACACTTCCCGACCGCTACTCATGTGAGTGTTTGGGCCGCCACCCGTTAAGGATTGTACTATAATTTTGTTTTTTGTATTTATAATTGTCTTTTTCACCGCACCTTATGTGGACATCTGGACCATCGTCCACAAAACCCTTTGTTTTTCTTCCATGTATTTGACATAGAAGTGTCCTCGGGCCACTGCCCATTAAGAAATGTAATTTTAGCTTTTATTTTGTATTTTTAACACATAGATTGTCTTTTCTTTTTTACCGCACCTTACGCGGACCTCTGGACCACTGTCCACAAAATGATTTCTTTTCTTGCACGTATTTGGCATATAAATGCCTCCGGACTTGTACTTACATCGCATGTGGTCAAGTCCGTCCACATTAAAACACACACACCCTCTCCTGACCTCTCCCTGAGAGCCACCTCTTTTTGTGTGCCTCTACTGCACCATCTTGCAGGCCTCTGCCACAACCTATCCCACGCATGTATTGGTATGTTTGAGAGCCTTATGCTCCGTCCATACTGCGCAGATGACCTTTGGACCTTTGTCCACTATCTTGACATGGGGGCACCGCTCGTGCCACCGCAGTTGGTTGACCACATTGGAGTTTCATTTAAGCTCTTTTTTGACTCCCTAAAACAATGAAAATATCGTCAAGTGCAGCTGCTTCCTTTCCCGCTCGCTAAAGTTTAGGAAAGGGTGTCTACATCATCTCGTTTACCTCCTTTTGCGGACCATGTAAACCATTTCATGAAAAGGACCTCCTTAGCACACTGAAGCCAAGACCGTTCTTCTCTACATACTTTTGTGCTTTCTCGGGCAGAGGGGCCACACTTGACGAAAAAGCTCACCACTGGTTGTCGTTAAGCTCTTTTCCAGCTGTTTCATCAAGAAAAGATCATCGAGCAAACCTAGTTTCATTCATGCTCGTAAAAGTATTTGAATGACCGCCCAGTCAGTATAGGTTTAACCTTTTTCAGCCTGATTGGACTACCAACGGGAAGAAGTCTCTCATCCCCTCCAGGATGGGCAAGCTCTCCTATGTATACTTTCATCCTTTTTCGGGCACAGGAGACTACCAATGAAAAAGAGCCCCCACTAGAGTCTTCTTCATGCTTTCAGACTCTCTAAAATTGAAAGCACCATTGAGCACTTACCTTCTCAAGCTCACCAAAAATCCATGAGGTCGTACCACAATGGTGTCCCTAGACACCACCCCACATAAAACAGTTTGGGAGCATCCCCACATTGGGTCGCCTTTGTTCAGAGTACTCTACAATGTGTCTTCCTTGGATCCCATCAATATCAAAAGTGTCCACCTCCTCCAAGTATTTCCCATCTGCAATGACATTCCCGATATTACAGCTATGATCCAATTCCCTTGATTCCATTTCATTTGCTACCTGTTCTGCCATGTCATCATACTCTGAACAAAGGAAGTTTGAGTCTCCCACTCCCCCCCTGCCCCTGTTCATTTTTTCCCTTCCCTTCCCCCCCCCCTCCCCAATTCAGTGAGTTAGTATGCATATTGCTTCACACCTTTCGGTTATCCCTCGCACCCCTAGTCAAGGGAACATCATTACCTTGGCTAGGGGCAGGTCTCCCTCTTTCGACGCCAACACACATATTCTAGAGGATAGACCTAGAGGTCCCTGTACCTTGGTTTCATTAACATCATTGATGAGTTCCTTGGACAACTTGAGAGGAGTCCTTAGTGCCTCTCGGGATGGTTGTTTCTCACGTGCTCGACTTCAACTCCATCATCGCACCGTTGAGATTCATATAGGGTTTGTCCCACACAGTACTCAGTTGAAGACCCTGGATGTCACCCGAATATAGCACATTGGTGAGTCCACTCGAGGGACCTAAACATGTTATATCCCTTGTGATTTCTGGGTTGCGTTGGAGACAGTGATCAGAAGCCCCAGCAGTGCTTTGATATACCTTTATGATTGATACAACATACTTGTACCACAGAGAATCTGACTCTCAATCAGCAAGTCCATATAGCTATGTATCGTTCCATATCTAGCAAATCGTTGGTCATGAAGATATAGCATTCCATGAGAATGCTATGGGTCCAATGTACCAGATCAGTATTGTACTCAGCCTCACATAGAGGCAACCGGCATTGTAACATCAGTTGTATATGATCGACTCTTGTATTTTAGAGCATAGATCAGATGATTCTTTTGACATTTTCCTGAGCATGGGAATTCCCACCTCATCCATAGACATGTTACATATTTATTGTATCTCACCCATTGATGGGAACCAAATTAATACAAAAACCAAAAGCCACCATGCCCCAGCCCCGGAAGCACCACCTCTCGACAGAAAATCCTATGATGTCCATCAGCCATACGTTGAGCTCCTACCCTCACACATCAGGGGGGAATATATTAACCCAAAAATACCCCACATAGCTCTCAATGGCCTACACCACCCAAGGACACCGTCTCACAACACTCATTTCATTCCATAAGACCTTCCATTTGACCCCCACACCTCCAAAAGATCCCAAGGATGAAGAAAAGGGATAAAAACCCCAAAAAAGAGCCCAAAATATACCCCCAAGAGCTAAAGCCCTCAAAAATGGGCTAAGACCCTGAAAGGAGCTAAAGTTAGGGCAGAAGGGGCTAAAGCCTGGACCAAGGGCTTAAAACCCTAAAACCCCTTGGAAAAACTATATAAGGAGGGTGGGGGGTCACTCTCAAGACACTCCTCACTTGTCTATTGTTATGTTTCCCATGGATGCTTTGAGACATCCTGCTCTCAAACCACCCACTCTCCCTCTCCTCCATCTCCATTTCTCCCCAACCAAGAGAGAGGTGCTCCCATGAGCTAGTGCATGGTGGCCCATTTCCACCTAAGTAAGGTATAATCTCTGTTGATGCTTGTTTTATTTGCTTTTACTTTCTAACCCTCATCTCTATTTGCAGGTTTTTTATTAACTTTGTTTGCAGGTTTTCTCCATTGTAGCTTAGGTTGATTTTGCAGGTTTTGGAGGCAGAACCCTAACATACTATGTGCAGAGGGGTTCAATAATGCTCCATCATCTCTCTCCATCTTTATTTCTGTTATTTGCTCTTAGATTTAGTTTGTAGTAGCTACCATTTACTTATTTTTGCATAGGTTATCTTAGTTTCAATTCGCACCTCTGTTTATGTCATTTTTACATTCCATTTTTTACTCTTTTCAAAGGGTAGGAACCTACCCTTGTGCCCTATAGGCACAAGGGAGCCATTCTTACCCCTGTAGTGAGGAGAAATTCTCACTACATGACTCTCTACAAATATGTGATGGACATCTGAGAGGGATTGGTCTCCTAAAGTTTCAAGGTTTCTATGGGAAGTCTGCCTATTCAATCTTTCCCTAATAAACCTTTTGGGATCAGGGAGAGGATTGAATAATTGTCGGTAGTTTCTTCAGGTAGAAATTATTGAAGGGATGTTAGACAATGGAGTCGCCAAATGGATTGAGTTTTAATTTTTATGTTTTTTAAATACTAGATCAATAAAAAAATTTATACCTTTTTAGTTGTTTAGAAAAAAGCTAAGCTAAGTCGTACTCGGGAATAAAAAGATTTATCCTCGGCAACGGTGCCAAAAAGTGTTGCCGCCTTTCACACATCTGGGGGGGACGTGGTAGAAATATTCAAGCCACTCGGGGTGTCCTTGGGGGAAAGTCTTGAGTCAAGTCTATCACCTTGTTATTGACTCCTCCGTTTAGGCTCAACTCATAACGAAGCCAAGGGGGGTAGACCCTATTAAGTTAGTAAGGCAAAATTATTTAGTATGATGATGGTATTAAAGAGTAAGTTTTTTAGGAGTTTCAATTTAAAAATTGTAAACAACAAATAACATGATGAGATAATCAAAAGTAAGCACGAAAATGACACCCAATCACATAGGAGATCCATCCTAGGGGGGGCACAAATCCCAAGGAGACAGACCACTACAGCTGAAGGAGAGTCCATTAATGGCGATCTAAAGTTGAGCTGAGGCTACTTGTCAATCAGGGGGCTGATTGAGCTGACACATCAATCCACAGAGCTTCCAGGAGAGCCCACATGTGTGGAGGAGAGAGAGAGGGTGCAATTCCCCATAAAGGAGACTGAAGTTCAACTCTGGATCTGTCCAAATCACCTCCTTCAGTCAAGGATTTGTCAGATCCAGTCAATCTGGTGCAGATATGACTGATTTGAATCAAATCGATTGAGAATCCACTGATATAGGATTTGGATTTGCTCCATTATTCATCAATTTATTGATTAAAATAATCAATAATTGATTTTTTGGGGCTTTCTGACCTGAGTGATAGAAAATCACTCAAAACTAAGAAATAGTGGGTCCATAGGTTTACTAGGTGCTCTTAGCTTGAAAATGAGCACCTACATGACTAAAACTGATTATTTGGCCCACTTTTATTACAAAACCAAGTTTTCCAATTAAACTATTAAAAAATAGCCTAAGTTTTGGAAAAATTAAATTTTAATAAAAAACACTAAAAAATTAAAAATTTGGAAAAACCTAGGGGGACTTAGACATGTTCATATGACTCAACCATTATGCCTAGCATGTTTATACATTGACACATAGACTCTAATAACCTCAATAGGCCTAAATGCCAAGCCGGCCACCCCAACTTTGGAGGTATTGAGTGAAAAACTCAGAAATTATCAGTCGTTTATTCAACAACCAAGAATAACCAAGGGAAAAACACCCTAGGCTGATTGGAATGACAAATAAATTCTAAGAGACCGAGTCTTTTACAGACACTATCATTCTAGAACATTTATTACAATTCCCCCATGGGGTATGAACATGTGATATAATACAACAAGCAATTCCCAGAAGCACTTCTGAAGTCCAAACAAAAAAATCTTTGTCCGATTCACCAGGCTCACTTGATAAAAATCTACTAAGTACAACTTAAGTGGTAACACTAGGGAGAAGCTCCCATAGTCTATTAACAATTTTATTCTTGAATACCTTCATGGGCCATTCTGCAATTGTGATATCTGGCCTTCCTTTGTGTCGTTGGTTTTTTTTTTAAATGGACGCTCCTTTTTCCCAGCTTGAGTCTGCCACTGTACATTCATCTAGGATATGGTTGATAGTTTCAGTTCTCTCCTCACACATACAGCACCTGGAGGGTCCAATGATTCCCCTGAGCTGAAGGTTATCCCAAGTTAGGATGTGTCATTTGAGCATGAGCCAGCAAAAAACCATGACCTTTGGCCACCATCCTCCTCCCCATATTTTTCCCCATTTGGCTTCTGGTTCCATATTCTAAGTCCCTGTTACCATACCTAGGGCCTCTTTGGGGTTGAAATTGCCAATGTTGGAGTACCCCCATCTGGGTTTGTCTAGACAGTCATTCTTTGTTATTCTTCTGGAGTTAAGCTCTGCCATGAATTCTTCTATATCTTCCCCTGGTGCTTGAGATTGCCACCAATTATTATCTTTCCAACTCCTGAAGATCTGGTCATTGTCTCTAGGATCCCAGAAATCTGCCACAGTGCTCCGGTAATGGTTATGAAGAAAGGATCTTAGAATAGGGGAATCGTCACTGCATGTTACCACCAATTATTGTCTTTCCAACTCCTGAAGATCCAGTCATTGTCTCTAGGATCCCAGAAATATTCCACAGTGCTCCAGTAATGGTTCTGAAGAAAATATCTTAGAACAGGGGAATCGTCACTGCATGTTAGCACCGGTTCCTGGTTCCATGCGTCCCTAGCAAATCATGTGGTTATGTCGTCCTGCACTTCCCAGAAGCTGTGCTTCTGTACTAGTCCTCTGTTTTCCTATGCCAATTTCCATATACCAGACCTTGGTAAGTTTTCTCCAAAATGAACTAGGGATTGCTTGGGCCAAAGGGGAGCATATTTCAGGTGCCACAATTTGGCCCACAACTCCTCTTCATAATTTTTCCACCTCCACCATATTTTGGCACTCATCACCTTGTTATTTTCTATAGGGTCTCATAATCCCAGGCCTCCTAATGCCTTAGGAGTACAAATGGTTTTCCAATCCACCAAAGGCCATTTCATGTGCCCTTCTAATCCACCCCATAGGAAATTTCTTTGAATATTTCTAATTTTTTTAATGACTAATTTTGGAGCTGCCAGCACCAAGAATAGATATAAAGGAATTTCCTGTAGAACCGATTTCACCAGGATGAGTCTGCTCAGAAAATTAAGGGCTCTGAAGGTCCAAAGGTTGAGCTTCTGTTTGATTTTATCCAACAACTCCTTCCATGAGACTTTTCTAATAGTTGATTCTGCTAGCAGTGCACCCAAATATTTTGATGGGATTCTTCCTTCCGAAAACTCCAGGATTCTAAGGATATTATTTTTGGTAATTCTCAGGGTATTGAAGAAGTATGTCTAAGACTTTTCCTTGTTAATTTCTAGTCCACTTGATTCCAGGAATGTGTTCAAACTATCTTTGATGCCCTTGGCCTCCTAGAACGATGAAGGTGCCATAAGCATGTTATCATCCATGAACTGTTGATGGGTTTGGGGGTCCATCCCTGCAGTTAGAGATAAGCCCTGAATCTTGTTCTCGGATCTTCTGTTTTTGAGCAATCTTCCTAGTCCTTCAGCCGCTATAATGAAAAGGAAGGGAGAGAGGGGGCCCCCTGCCTTATTCCTCTGGAGGCGTTGAAGGGGATCAAAGGGGAGCGATTGACCAAGATTTAGAAAAAAATACAAAGAGACCATATTCATTACCCATTTTATCCAATCCTATGAGAAACCAAAAGCTCTGATAATTCCTTCCAAGAAATTCCAATTCAATTTGTCATATGCTTTCGAGAGATCTAGGTTTAGGAGCATACCTAGAATATTCATGGTTTTAAGTGAATGAATTGTTTCATGGACCAAAATAATGCTATCCAGGATCTGCCTTCTTTCCATGAACCCATCCTGCTCCGATGAGATAATGAGTGGAAGAAGGGGCCTTAGATGATTGGCTATAACCTTAGAGACTATTTTGTATATGAAATTACACAGAAAAATTGGTCTTAGTTTCTCGGGATCCTCTGTACCATTTTCTTTGGGGATGAGAGTTAGGAATGTAGATTTAAGAGCTATTAGGATATTCCTTGACTTCCTAGAGTCTTCCACCAAGGCCCATATTTCCTCCTTTAACCAGTCCACACAAGCATGGAAACAATTCGTAGAGAACCCATCCAGGCTCGGAGCTTTGTCTTTTTCCATTTGCTTCATATCCATCTCTACTTCCATCATCTCAATGGATTTTCACATTATGTGATTGTGTTCATCTGTGATGAGCTTGGGGATATGTTGAAACACTTCTCTCTGAGCTTCCTCTCTGTCTTCTTCTGTTTCCTGCAAAATATTAGCAAAATAAAAGTTCAAAGTGGTTTCTAAATCTTCTTGAGTTTCATTTATATTCTCGTTCTCCATCTTGAATATGTCCAGTCGATTCCACTGTCTGTGTTGGATGGTTGCTTTGTGAAAGAATTTGGTGTTGCATTCCCCTTCTTGGAGCCATTTGACCCTTTCCTTCTAGTTTCAGTAGACTTCCTCCTGTTGTTCTCTTTGGTTGAATTCCTGTAACAATATCTTTTCTTGTAGCCTTAACTCCTTCAAAAATCCCATACTCATCCCTTGAGCCTGGTTCAGTTGCATCTTAATCTCTAGAGCCTGTTTTGCTTGAAAAATGTTACCAAAGGACTCCTTATTCCATTTTTTAATGTTAACTTTCAAGAGTTTAAGTTTCTGTTGGAATTGATACATTCAGGTGCCTCTAATGGGTGGGAAGCCTTCCCACCATTCCCTCAGTTTCTCATGGAGATCCGTTTGAAGGAGCCAAAAATTTTCAAATCTGAATGGTCTACTAGGATTTATCCCTACATTATCCCATTCCATACTGATAGGCCAGTGGTTCGATCCTGCCGCTGGAAGTACCACCGCTCTTACTTCTCCACCAACCATCATGATAGATTCTGTGATTAAAAAGCGTTTAAGACAACAGGCTATCCCTCTGTCTCCAGCTTGTTTTATGTTCCATGTGAATATACCATTAGAAGTTCTAACATCTATCAAATTAAGGTCATCAATTAAATCATTGAATTGAGCGCTTGCAGGGTTTAAGTTTTGTATACCACCTTTTTTCTCTTCTAGGTTTCTGATCAGGTTAAAATCCCCACCCAGGATCCATGATTTTCCCTCAGCAATTTCTTTGATATCAAAGAGCAAGTCCATAAATGATAGTTTATGCTCTGCCCTCGGGGGCCCATAAACATTGGTCAGGAAATATTTTATTCTGGTACCTAAAATATGGAAGCCTGCAGAGAGTGAAAATGGGGTTTCTAGGAAGCCTAAGAGGTTAACTTCTCATGGATTCCATAAAATGCACAGCCCTCCTACTACCCCTTTGGCATCTATCGCAACTGATTCACGGCCCTTCCAAATTTTCTGGGCTATACTTGTTAGCTCTTCGCCAGAGAATTTTGTTTCTTGCAGAAAGATGATCCCAAATTTTTCTTTTTCAATCCTTCTTCCGAGAACACGGATTTTTCAAAGCGCTATTGCAGCCTCTAATGTTCTAGGATGTAATCCACATCAATACTTAGTTAAGTGTATGGAGAAAGGGCAACATCTATAGTTGGATATTGCCCTGAAGCCACCAGTTTCTCTCCTATAGCTTTGAGTCTTTGTACATTGCTTGGCCTCCCCCGCTTTTCTTTTTTTAATTTTTTATTTCCATCCATGTCTTTGAGAGATTCAACAACTACTCCCAAGGAATTCATGTTTTTAGCTTGAATTATCGCCTTCTCCAGCAGGGAGACTTGCTGTGGGGAAATCTGGGTTGGAGTCTTGTTAGAGCAGGCATCTTCCAATCCTGCAAGATCTAGATCTCCTATCTCCATGTCTTCTGATGCGAGTTTCGATGTATTTGAGACTTTCTTGTTCGACTCCTACTGCCTCTGGAGAAGTTGATATATAGAGGTTTTGATAGTCTCTTGTTTCTTTTTTGGGATTATCTCTGTCTCTTTCTCCTGGTTATATTTAGTCTGTTACCTATGATGGTCTTCTTTATTGTTAACCTTATTCTGATATGTATGTTGGACTTCTTTGCTATTTTCCCTATCTTCTTGGAGGATCTCGTACCTATTCTCGGTTTGCAATATTTTGTTGATCTCTGGTCCTAATGTCTTTCTTGCTTTTCGTTTCTTATTTTGGGTTTTGGTGAATCTATCAGCATCTTGATTGTCCTGATCTTTCTTCCCTCCTGGTCATTTATTTTGTGGGCAATCCCGGAATAGATGCCCATGCTCATGACATCTTCTGCATCTGAATGGGATCTATTCATAATCTATTTCCTAAAACCATTCTTCGTCTTCCCATGTTAGCTCGATTCCATCTGGTAGGTCCCTAGATATGTCAAGGTAGATACATATTCTAGCATACGATATGTGTTTTCTTTGTTGAGTTTCCTCTGAGACTTTGATGAAATTCCCCAACATGTTCCCTATATCCATCCAAATTTATTCCTTCCAGTATTCCTTTGGAAGAGAGTACATTCTTATCCATACTGGGGCAATCGTGAGGTTTTCTTTGTGAGGGTTGAATCTCTCTTTCCATAGTCTGAAGAAAAGGCCCACCGAATTATAGAAGTAGGGACCATTCTCAAAAATTCTCGTTCAGTCTTCTACATTAAAAAATATTATCGTAAAGAACCCTTTAGCTCCTAGCTGAAGGTCGTAGTGGCCTTCGGGTTTCCACGTGGTATTTATCCACCATACTAGGGTATTTTCTATGGGCCAAATCCCCACAAATTTACCTATGAGAGTGCGTTATTTCATATATTGAATGTCTTCTCTAACTCTTTCTGATTTGATCTGTAGCTTTGGGACCGTCTTGGATTTAGGGACACATTTCCCTGTCCATCTTGTTCCCTGATTATTTGTTTCCTGCTTATTTATCCCACTAGAGCCTTCCCCATATCTGAGTGTGTCAGATGGACTAACTATTCCTTTTCCATTTTTAGTTTCCATTCGCAAGATCATAGAAGGGATTGCAGGTCCCTCCTCTAAGTAAGAACTCCTCCCACGGTCCCTCTCCCCATGAGGAGGAGAGGGAACCATCCTTAACCACCTTGATAAGATGCCTCTTCCCTACTGGTACTCTGTAGAACCTTCCTCCTTGGTATCCAAACCCCCAACCTCGCATCAAGTTGTAGATATCATTCCCGTTCCGCCTCCAAAACTCGTATTTAAGATTGATAAAAAATATGTTAAACCTCCTCAGATATGATTTTGTATATGACATTGATACGTATTTGTTTCAGGTACTTCCTCTGCTACCTTGGACATTTGAGTTCTCCAAGATAAAGATTGTAATGTATTTCGTCCATCACTTCCCTCTGAACTTACACATTAGGGGGCATCTGTTATTAACCTAAATGGCACTTCTTTGTCCGAGTGCTGACATTCATTATGTCGGTACACAAAAGGACAAATAAGGATTGAAGTGGAAAAAAACACTATAGATGTGCATGAACATTGATGCATGATCTTCAGACCATCTTGATATATTTGTATTCCGAGTCTAGGGCTGCACATTCTCCCTTTTTCATTGCAACTCGTGTGTCACACAAAAGTATGTGCATTGCAACCCGCATGTACATTGAACACGCGAGTTTCCTTTGAGAAACAAGTGTGTCATACGTGCCTTACTTATATAAATACTCATGTGTACCTTAATTCGACATCAAAAAATATAAATCGTGATTATATGAGATCGGTTGGGCCTTAATCCATAACTATCACAAATGTCTCAACCATCATAACCTTCGAAACCTCTCCATTTTCCCATCTATAAATAAAGGCCTTGGGATGGGGTTAATCAATCAATTTAGAGAAGAGAAAATTTATGCTGGTGATAAACCTTCAGAGTCTTGGAGCAGCAGAACACAATGTCCTCAGTTGCAGAGGAGTCCTTCTATCAGAAGCTAGGTTGTATTCTCACCTATTCACTGTTTGTTAATAAAGAGAATTCTTCTTCCAATATTTGTATTGTGCTTTTCTCATGTATATTGGTTAATTAATGATTTCAATTATGTTATTAATATGCATTTAATCTAACCTATGATATATATATATATATATGTATGTATGTATTAGATATTGCTTGAAGAATTGGCTCTTGCAGGTGAAGAGAAGTAACCCTATAAGCTTTGGAGAAGATTGAAGCATGAGAAGACAAAAGCTTGGACCAACCGTCGTAAACTAGGTAAGACAAACTCTCTTCCTACTCCTATTTCATTCTTTGGAAAAGTTAATTGTCTGAAAGTGTCTTAGTAAGTTGGTAACCCTAGACCCTAGGTTACAAGGGTGTATTGTCCTGCACAACATGTGGTTATGAAGGTACATATGTAGACCATTTGTTTTTACTTACATAGTGTTAGTATGTACAAAGAAAAGATGTTATCCTAAATTCTTTAAGTGGTCAAGAAATATATTGTTGTTATTGTTTTTTACAAACAATGCACGTATATATATTTCCCTGGAAATTAATGAGCCAAGAAAATTATTTTGTAACTTGTTGAACCATGACGTAAGGATAAAAATAAGGAACCAAAAGAAGATGCATATTTCAGATGATCATGCAGTTGTTAGGATATTTAGACACTTAGGAGTTAGTTAAGATTAACTTTGTGTAATATATCTGTTAGGTAAAAGTGTGTTTCTTTAGTATGCATTTGTAAATATTCTAATTTGACGGTCATGATATGTTCTAGACATAAAGTGATCTGACGGTTCAACTTCTCTTAGATCATACCTACCAATGATCCGTGGCTTAACACCTGATTGGTCCATGATCTCTATTTAAAGGGCATGGAGGGTTCTTGGCTATTTGATCGATTATGAGAAGCTCATATGTAACTTTCTTTCTTTTGCATAATAAATTGCTCCAAGTAGCTATTTGATCGGGGTCGTGGATTGTTTCCCTCTCGAGGGTTTTAACCACGTGAGAAACATTAGTGTGTTGATCTGTGATCTATTTGTATGAAGCGGTTTCTCAAGGTGTTCGGTCTTTTGGGAGTACCATGTGTACCCAAACATGGTATCAGAGCGTTTATGAAGAGCCGCTTCCGGTTTTGATCAAGATCTAGAACCGGTGTTGCTGAAACTTTGAAAGGGTTTCTGGTTCTTTATTTTCTATGCATTTTTGGCCTGTGGGAGCTATTCCATTGAGTCTGGAGCATCGTTTCCATTGGAAAATAGTTTTCATTTCACCTAAAACCATTTTTGTTTGTTCCAAAAACACCCATTTCAACAAATCTGAAGGTATAATGTTATAGTGACGGATTTGTTTTTTTTTTTTTTAAATCTCTCATATTTTATTAGTTTTATTATTAGGTCTTCATTGTTTTAGTCTCAAACTATTGCCTTCCCTAGCTGCGTATGCTCTTTGCCTTGCACCTTGCGCGATTGTGGCGAATCAAAAACAGTAAGGGAATTTTTTTCTTTCTTGTCTTCTCAGCTATGTATGCTCTTTGTCGTGCACCTTGTGCGATCACGGCGAATAAAAAATAGTGAGAAAACTTGAAAACGTAGACTTTCCGGGTAAGCTAACCAAGATCTAACCCCACCCATAGTGTGGAAATTTTTGTTTTGTTTTGTTTTTCGTCTTTTTTTGTGATTTGCAGAGAAAAAGGCAAGCACGGAGAATGAGGGAGAAGAGTAAAAAAAAACACCCTTTCCTCTTTCCATTCTTTTATGTACCTTTTAAACTTAGCTCACTTACTTCAAAGTTTCTTTATTCCTTTATAAGTCTTGAGTTCAAGTCTTATCAAGTTACTTTTCAGTGCATGCAATTTCTATTTTCAAGTTACTTATTGTAAAAATGCATATCACTTAAATAAAATAAAATAAAATAAAAAGTGAGTCACTTAAGTCTTTTAATTTATTGTCGCACTATTTAAAAAGTAACATTATTGTAAAAGTGAATATCACTTATTTTACAAAAAAGTGATTCGCTTAAAAAGCAACTTTCTTGTAAGTGATTATCAAAGGTTTATCTTGGGAATAAGGGGGTTATTTTTTTTAGTTGGTCAAGTTAATATCTGCCACATCACTATTAGGCACATCTTCAACATTTTCTTTGATCAAGCATAACTTCATCATCTAGAATCAGTTTTCAGTGCCATTTCTTTTAAACCGCATATTTTTTTGAGGTCTTTTCATCATGACAGATAATTTTTGTTCTTTCAGCCATTATTTTACAGTATGGCTGCCCCTTGTGATATTATAATTACAAGTTCTAACTATTTCTCATGGAAATATCGTATGGAGGATGTTCTATGAAGTAGGGGACTTTTCAGAATTACCTCAGGGAAAGAAACATAACCCACTGATGATGATAAGAAAATTAAATGGGAAAATAGATGTGATGAAGCTCTTGGATTGATTGGGATGCCAATCTCTACTGATTTGTGATTCCACATCTGGAATTGATGAACCTCATAAAGCTTGGGAAAAGTTGGAATCTGTGTTTGGTAAACACAATGAAATTTGAGGTCATCAACTTAAGAATGAGTTGATTTCTTTGAATACAACTGACTTTTCATGCATTCAAGACTATTTATCTAAGTATAAAACTCTTAGACTCTTATGTGAAGAATGCAAGATTAAGAAAGAAGACAAACATTGTATTTATCATATTCTTTCTAAACTTGGACATACATATTTTGTTTTTGTATCTACATTCTACTCCATGAAAGAATCCTTGACTGCAGCTAGCTATCAAGAGCCTAGTCTTGAATCCTTTTGTGATTCCTTAATTAGAGATCAAAATAAGCTCATTCATCTTGCAATAATTAACAATGCAGATACATCTAGGAAAGCCTTATTGTCCCAATAGAAAGAAAATTCCAAGCCTCCCAAGAAATAGAATTTTTGCAATAATAAGCCAAAAAAAGGGGTCCCAAACCCTGTCAGTCATCTCCTTCTTTAAAAAATGACAAAGGATACAAGCCAAACGGAAAGAAGACTTAGCGACATTGCAATTTTTGTGAGAAATATAATCATGATGAATCTAAGTGTTTCAAGAAGATGGTAGCCTTGGAAGTAGCAATGAAGAAGCACCACATCAGCCGAGATTCATCTTTAGAATCTATCTCTCATGGACATGCACTTTGTGCTTCTGGTTACTCTTATACTGCATCTTCTTCTTCTACTTCAAATGAATGGTTCATTGATTCTAGAGCATCTTATCATATGGCTAAGGATCAAGCCATATTTTCTACTATGCATGAATGTAACACCAAGCAAATATTTGCTGGTGACGATATATCTCTAAGTGTTGTAGGATCTGGAATAGTTCCAGTAGAAAATGGTGATTTCAGTGATGTACTATGTGTTCCAAAAATTTCCTGTAATTGTTACAGCTGATTTTACCACACATGGTGGATCATGCTTTTATGGCCTTTCCTATCCCTCTGCATACTCTTTAGACCCCGTGGACCATTTTTGTACCTTTGATGTTTCCAAGACCATCCCTAAAAACATGCAAAAATTTCCATACGCAACTTTTTATCCCTTTCTCGCGTATATACGCAGATTTGACCCCTAAAACCGCATACATTGGGATGTGTGAAAAAAGCCAAATTCTTTTGGAGTTTTCCTTGATGTGGATCCAACTCACTTGTCTCCTGGCCTTCCATATGCCTTGAGATCACTCAGATTCGACCCTTCATTACCCCATTGAAGAGAGATATAAGGAACCCTTTGGATACATTGAAGGCATGAGGAATTGAGAGCAAGAAAACTATAGTCCATTGTTGCCAGAGCTTATACTTGAGTCTACATCTTTTTCTCCCTTGGATAAATTTTGTGTTCTTCCCAAGATTTCCTTTTGCTTGTGATATTACTATCAAGAGATGGAGGATTGAAGTGGTGGAGGCCCAAGTGGGGGACTCAGTTTCTCTGATTCGCAGACGTGTCGACAGAAGTTGTCACTCTTGTAATCTTTTTTTTATATTAATAGAAATATCTTTTCCTGTCCAATAATATGTGTTTAAATGAGTATTTTATCCATGGATGCTTTTAAATGATTAAATGTTATTGATTATATATGCTAGAGTAGGTCTAACACAAATATATATAGCATGCTTGTCTTGTTTGTTGATTGTTGAGGAAGCAATTTATCAATACAAGCTGGAGTTGGAAAGCTCAACGAGGATCTACATCAACCTTCCGGAATAAGGTACAAATCGAGATCCTTTAGTGTTAGATATTTGGTTTCTCTTGCATATTGGAAAGGATTGATTTATGGAGTCAAGATGTCTGTTGTGGTACCCCAAGCCATAGGAATTTCTCTTCGCAACATAATTGGCGAATCTGCTAGGGACGTTCCTTGTTTTTCTTTGGGGTTTGGGGGCACAATGTGCTTGATATTCTTGACTTTCTCTTTGTTTCTCCTTGTTTCTGTGTTGCATTTTATAGTATGTTCATCCATTGACACTCCCCTTTATTGGTTTGACCCTTGGCCTGCTTTTTACCACTGCCTTCTCTGTATACACAGGTTTTTGGTCAAAAATCACATACATACGCAGATTTTTTGCCAAAAGTCACGTATACACACAGGTTTTTGGCCAAAATCTGCATATGCATGTATCCTTTTGGCCAAAATTCACGTATATACGCAGTTGTTCTTTAAACAGTCATGTACATCCTCCCTTTTGGTGATTTTGATGTTGTGGGAGGTCACTAGGTGGGTTGTGAGTGTGGTTGGGTCTTCCTTGGGTCTGATGTTGTCTGTTGGATGCTTCTTTTGTGACCAGAGACCTCCTTTTCATTGATTTTTCTTTGAAATTAGTTCTAGTCATTTATCCTTTTTTTTTTGCCATTAGTGCATTACTCTTTTTGTCTCGGTGTCTTGCTGGGCTTGTGTTTTATACTTCCTGCAGAGACTGAGAGTTTTAGATGACTTTTATTACATTTTTCATTCTTTTATATTGAAAAATACAAAGTAGTTGCACTCTTGGTTGCATCTTAGATATGGATTTGAGGAGGTACTTGCATTGGATTGCTTGGATGAAAGTTGTGTTTAGGATTTCATATAGGAATGATTGCATTGGCATTTGGAAAGGAATATATATTTATGCATCTCATGTAGTGGCATACCCTGTTTTTCATTCTACAAGATTGCACTTGGAATTGCTTGTTAGGTGTGCACTTTTATTTCATTTCTGAGTCTTCATATCATTAGTTGCACAGCCATTTCCCTTTGAATAATTACAGCCATTAATATCAACGCATAATTTAAAATGAACTACACATTTTTCTTTTATAGGGTTCACCAACAAGAATAGGTTTTAGGGTCTTGGAAGAGTTCATTGTGAGTTAATTCTCCAAGACCACTAAAAAACAAAAATTAGGTGTCTGTCTAGGTGAGATAGTGAAATCCTTTATATAATTAGTGTTTCTTAGGATCCTCCTCTTACAAGGGAGTTAAGCACGAGGCAGTGTGAGCGATTATGATTGGGATGACCCCTGGTTGTAACTGAGTAGCACCGGAGATATTTTCAGGATTGTATTCGTATCTAGGGGCTCTTTCGAGAGTTTTGGACTTTGCTACCCTGCCCATACGGTTGATCCCACCTGTGACTACCCGCCTAAGCATTGGCTATATTGAGGCGACCTTAGTTGCCTTACCTAGGTATCACAAGGGGTACTTGCAGAGGTTATTCTGTGAGTGTCCTAACCAGGTAGAGGTCGGACATCACAGTTGCTTTATGCATTGAAGCTGAGGGACACTATAATTGGTTATGTACCTCTGCTTGTAGTGTATGGGAGTTTTGAGCCTCTCCTAGGTGAGACATACTTGCTACATTTGGGAGCTTACATATCCTCCCCTTGGTTTGCTTGTATTTTGGCTATAGATTTTCTTAGGAGTGTGCTCTTTGTACGCTAGTTGGCCTTTGGGATCACAATTACTTGAGTATATTTATGCTCTCTTGAGTTTGAGTCCTTTTATTGTTGGCATGCCTGGTATCCTATCACCCATCCTTGGTCCTAGTATGGACCCTGGTGTCAGACTTGGGGGCATCACAGCCCCTTACCGTGCTCATAGATTTAGGAATGGTCATATTCCATCCTCTACTCCATTTGTGGAGGATTTTTTATTCCCTTCGCTCGGTCTTTACACTAGTGGTCACCCTCATAGGGGTGGTAGTGGATACATGAACGTTGGGTTTTCACCTTACTTTCCTTTTTATGTCCCATCGTTCACTGCATTGTTTCCTTTGGGTGCATTTGTCATGATCATTCCTCCCTATATCTTATAGTTTGGATTATTTATTGACTATTTTGGGTTGTTTGGACTAATATGGTTGTTATGTAGGATCCGATTTTTGTACACTCTCTCTGAGGTTTTGACCCGTTCATACCTATCATAGGTATTATGTCTGAACTGGCATATAGGTTAGGATATCACATGTGCTTACACTTATGCATTTCTTTATGACCGTTCCATTTTAACCTTAGGTACGAACCCATTCCATGGTGTCACGAAACCTTCATGCTACTTTTAGAAGTGACACTATGTGAATGGTAGAGCTTCCCTATACATGGGTGTCCTAGTTAGGTCCCCTTTGCATTTGGTACCCATGCAGTGAGTCCTCTCTTAGGTCTGGGAGTCCCTTTTAGTACCGCCATGACTTTGAGCAAGAGCTTCATACTCCTCTTGATCTTTTTGATGGCCTTTTCCCTAGGACTCCCTTATGTCAAGTTGTAATTGCATTATCATGAGTTTTTCCTACCTTATTGAGCCTTATGCTGCCTTCCCTGACTTTGATGATCAGATATATAGCCTGATATTGTCTCATGTCTAGCCATGCAGAGCCATTTTTTATATCCTTTGCAGCTTGATTCCCCATTTTTACCGGGAGGGGACCTTCCCCCGAGTGTCATTATCCTACACATGTGTCCTTGCATTGATCATAGGTATGTTCCGCTGCTTGGAACTAGTTTGTTTTCCCATTGACACTCGTCTCCTCCTAGTCTGTAACTATAAAGAAACTTTATTCTTTTTCAAGCTTTTCAAATATTTGAAAAAGTCCAAAAAAATTAAAAAACCAAAAATCTACACAAAGAAAGATGTTATCTTTGGAAGCTGTCGAGTCGTGTTGCCTTCGAATAGAGCACTGTATATCACATCAGTTGGCTGGGTTAATAGTTTGACTTTAGGAGCTATACTCATTTCTCTGAGTTTATCTCCACCGACTGGTTAATCTTTTAGTCTGTATGGAGCCTTTGTCGATGCCTCCTGTGTCACAGATATGTCCCAGTTTTGTATATCGAGTCTATGCCACCTACATTCAGCTACCATTTGACATTATGCTCTTGTTCGAAGAAAGTTGAAACCTGATTCGACCATTCCTCAGTTATCTTGACTTTGCATGTCGGTCATTCCCGGTACAGTTACTGGTTCATGCACCTTATGATCGAGTCCTTTCACATTATATAGATTTGCTGAGTACCTCGTGTTGGATGATGGGTGATGCCCTAATGCCCTTCTTCCAGCGGATTTCATCCCATCGACTTTAGATCATTTATTCTGGGATAGGAATCTAGAGTCATTTTAGGGTGCCTTGAGACTTGCAGTCATTAGTGGCAAGTTCTCTCACCATCAACGGTTTTTGGGAATACATCAATGTCCCCTAATCGATGGATTCTCTCAAGTGTTCGACCTCAACACATTTATTCACACTTGTTAGTTTGCACTCTAGTACCTTGATTCCCATTTTCATTATCGATGGGTGATCTCACATCTGTTAACGGTATACATCAATGATCGGTAATTAGACGATGGACTACTATGTTTGACCTCGACACCTCTATTCACATAGTAGGACATGTACTCGTAGCGGTTTGTGTAGAAGACCTTCTAGATTGGTTGCATCCCTTATATGCTACCTCCTTGATCATGCCAGTGTTCATGAGATTTTAGCTCTCATGACTTGATTCCAGTATATGTCAGATATTTCCAGCCATTATGGAGATCTTGATCCATTATATATCTTCAGCCTTCATGGGGATCATGATCCTTTGTATATCTATATCATGGAGATTCTGAGATATCTATATTATACGTGGCGATGCCCAGACATGTCATATTTGGTATCATGCCTATTCATGGCCATTGTACTCTTATGTATCCAGGACTGCTACATCTACATGCAGTTGTGTGTAGAGTTTGATCATTGTATTGTACTGATTGGATGGTTGGTTCTTCCATTGGGTTCTTCATCACTCCACTTTTGGGATGCACTTATAATATATTTCAGCCATCGTATGACCCCTCTGACCTCACACATTAGGGGGCATCTGTTATAGCTGATTTTACCACACATGGTGGATCACACTTTTATGGCCTTCCATGTCCCTCTACAGACTCTTTAGACCCCATGGACCATTTTTGTACCTTTGATGTTTCCAAGATCATCCCTAAAAACATGCAAAAATTTCCATACGTGACTTTTAATCCCTTTCTCGTGTATATACGTGGATTTGACCCCTAAAACCGCGTACATCAGGATGTGTGAAAAAGGCCAAAACTTTTGGATTTTTCCTTGATGTGGATCCTACTCACTTTTCTCCTGGCCTTCCATATGCCTTGAGATCGCTCGAATTCGACCCTTCATTACCCCACTGAAGAGCTATATAAGGAACCCTTTGGATACATTGAAGGCATGAGGAATTGAGAGCAAGAAAACTATAGTCCATTGTTGCCATAGCTTATACTTGAGTCTGCATCCCTTTGTCCCTTGGAGCACTTTTGTGTTCTTCCCAAGCTTGCATTTTTCTTGTGAGCTTGCTATAGAGAGATGAAGGATTGAAGTGGTGGAGGCCCAAGTGGGGGACTCAGTTTCTCCTATTTGCAAACGTGCCAACATAGGTTGTCACTCTTGTAAGCTCTGTTTTATATTAATAGAAATATATTTTCATGTCCAATAATATGTGTTTAAATGGGTATTTTATCCATGGAAGCCTTTAAATGCTTATATGTTATTGATTATATATGCTAGAGTAGGTCTAACACAAATATATATAGCATTCTTGTCTTTTTTGTTGATTGTTGAGGAAGCAATTTATCAATACAAGCTAGAGTTGGAAAGCTCAATGGGGATCTACATCAACCTTCCAAAATAAGGTACAAATCGAGATCCTTTAGTGTTAGATATTTGGTTTCTCTTGCATATTGGAAAGGATTGATTTCTGGAGTTAAGCTATCTATTGTGGTACCCCAAGCCATAGGAATTTCTCTTCGTAACCACAATTTGTTATTAGTCTATCAAATTACTCATTCAGGTGAAGGTAAAACTGTGACGTTTACCCCTCACCAAGTTATAATCAAGGATTTAAAAAAACCTCAAAATGTCCTTGCTATTGGAACTGTTGATGATATTACTAAGTTGTACAAATTTAACAACTTTGGGTCATCACCTTTTCCTTCAGTTTTTGTTGCTCATAATGATAACTTGAGCAAATTTTGGCATGAGTGATTTGGTGACTTAAATTATCACTCATTGCAACAACTATGTAAATACAATATGGTGACCGGTCTTCCGATGGTATCTTGCAAGGATGTTGTTTATTCCCTTTGTGTACTCGAAAAACATCATCGGGACAATTTTGACAAACGTGCCTCTTGCCACGCCTTGGTTCCCTTGGAGCTTGTGTATAGTGACTTGTTTGGCCCTCTTCCATCTGATTCCTTTTCTGGTTTCAAATATTTCTGAACTTTCATAGATGACTACTCCAGAAGCAATTGGGTTTACTTCCTAAAACTTAATAGCAAAGTATTTAACATGTTCTTGGTCTACAAGGCCCTTGTTGAAAAACAATGTGGTCGTCAAATTATTAAGTTAAGATCGGATAATGGAGGAGAATATGTTAACAACAAGTTCGCTACTTTCTGCACTGAACAAGGAATCCAACAACAACACACTATTCCATATACACCACAACAAAATGGTGTAGCTGAACGGAAGAACCGCACTTTAAAAGAAATGGATAATTGTATGATCCAATCTAAGGGACTAAGTCTTCAATATTTGGATGAGGCCATAAATTGTGCAAATTATGTATTTAATCACACACCCACTAAATTTTTACAAGGTATAACACTGGAAGCAGCATGGAGTAAAATTAAACCAGATGTAAGTCACTTTCGTGTGTTTGGTTGTGAAGCATGGGCTCACATTCCGGATGAAAAACGGAAAGCATTGCAACCTAAAACTAAAAAGTGTATATTTGTTGGATATTCTAAAGATGTAAAATGTTATATAATTCTTCAGCCACATTCTCATGATATAATCATTAGAAGAGATGTTAAATTTGATGAAAATATCTTTGCCTATGAGCCTAACTTGGAAAGTGTGCTATCTTTGGCCAACGAGCCTGATTCGGTGATTGTGCCTTCTTCTTATTCTTCTTCTTCCAACTTCCTTGATAGGTTTCCAACTCCAGTTTCTGATGATGACAGTGAGGATGAAAATCCACCTCCGCCTGCTCATGTCCCTCCAGTTGCACCATCACCAATACTTCCTCGATGGGTCCATTCAACATGCGAAGCAGCTGGTGATCTTGTCGGTGATCCTAGAGATCAACGTCGAACTTGTTCTTAGTTTCAGCGAGCCTCTTCTCTTTTGGCTCAAGTTTTCTAGAATCATCATCCAAAAATTTTTGCAGAAGCTTCAAGAAATCCAGATTGGGATGCAGCTACGGATGAAGAATATCGTTCCTTAATGATGAACGATACTTGGGATCTTGTTCCTCTTCCAAAAGGAAGAAAACTTGTCAGATGTAAATGGGTTTATAGAACTAAGTATGCATCAGATGGAAGTGTTGAAAGACTTAAGGCAAGGTTAATTGCCAAAGATTTTTCTCAAGTTGAAGGGATTGACTACAATGAAACCTTTGCTCCTGTCACAAAAATGAACTCCATCCGCCTTGTTCTTTCCCTTGCAGCCTTACATAACTGGGAAGTCCATCAAATGGATGTCAGGTCTGCCTTTTTACATGGTGATTTACAGGAGGAAATTTACATGGAACAAACTCCTAGATATGTTCAGGATAACTCTAGCCTTGTCTGTCGCCTTAAGAAATCCTTATATGGCCTTAAGCAAGCTCCTAGAGCTTGGTATGCCAAAATGGATAGCTTTCTCATTGACACAGGTTTTTCTAGATGCCATTCTGATCTCAATGTCTATACCAAGAAAGTAGGAAAACTTCCCATCATACGTGTTCTTTATGTTGATGATCTTATCCTTACTGGTAGTGACCCTAAAATTTTAACCCATGTGAAATCCAGTCTTAAGCAAAATTTTGAAATGTCAGACTTAGGACATTTGCATTATTTTCTTGGTCTCCAAGTCTTGCAAACCAAAGAAGAAATATTTTTTTTCGAGTCTAAGTATGCTTGTGACCTTCTTCATCGCTTTCACATGGAAGATTGTAAACCTACCCCTTCTCCCTTTCAGTCTGCAGTCAAAATTTCTACCACTTGTACTTCCCCTGAAGTAGATGCCACCTTGTATCGTCAACTTGTTGGTAGTCTCTTATACTTGACTCATTCCCATCTTGACCTTTCCTTTTTCGTTCATCGTGTTTCCCATTATATACAAACACCTCATGAAAGTCACTGGAAAGTAGCAAAAAGAATACTTAGATATATTCAAGGTACAATTCAATTTTGGATTCATTACAGTACAGGAGGGAAACCTTTGTTGGTTGGTTTCACTAATTCAGATTGGGTCGGTGATCCTGATGATTGAAAGTCTACTGGAGGTTATGTTTACAATCTGGGATCTAGACCTGTCACTTGGGCTTGTAAGAAACAACAAGCTCTTGCTCTTTCTTCAGCAGAAGCAGAATATCGAGCTGCAGTTAATGCCATCCAGGAAGCTTTATGGCTTCGACAAATCCTATTAGAGTTTGGATTCGAGCAGCAGCAGCCTACTCCACTTTGGTGCAACAATCAAATTTCCATCAAGCTTGCGAAAGATCCAGTTCTAAATCAATGCAACAAACACATTGAGCTACACATGCACTTCATCAGAAATCTTGTTCATGATCGTGTTCTTGAAATGCTCTATTTCCCTACAGATGATCAAGTTGCAGACATCTTCACTAAGTCTCTTACATAAGCAAAGTTTTCTAAACTTTGATCTATGTTAGGAGTTCAAGAATGTGTCCTTAAGGGGGAATAGGCTCTAATGCCTCCTTCCTTCTCCTAATAGTGTCACTTTTGTAAATCCTTCAATCCTATCCCAAGTTGTTCTTAAGGGGGGATGTCAGGATATTTTTGACACTTAGAATTTAGTTAAGATCAACTTGTGTAATATATTCGTTAGGTGAAAGTGTGTTTCTTTAGTATGCATTAGTATGCATTTGTAAATATTCTAATCCGATGGTCACAATATGTTCTAGACATAGAGTGATCTGACGGTTCAACTTCTCTTAGATCATACCTACCATTGATCTGTGGCTTAACACCCGATTGGTCCATGATCTATATTTAAAGAGCATGGACGGTCCTTGGCTAGTTGATCGATTATGAGAAGCTCATATGTAACTTTCTTTCTTTTGCATAATAAATTGCTCCAAGTAGCTATTTGGCTGGGGCCATGGACTGTTTCCCTCTCGATGGTTTTAACCATGTGACAAACATCAGTGTGTTGATCTGTGATCTATTTGTGTGAAGTGGTTTCTCAAGGTGTTCAGTCTTTTGGGAGTACCCTGTGCACCCGAACAGTAGTAAGAAGGATGACTTGTTATTATTATGCTTAGGGAAAATATCTTCCTAAAAAGATTGATTTTTTTTGTTACACACAGTGGTACTAACAAGTGAATTTGGTAGATGACCAACATTATTGGAACTTGATGAAAGACAAGAGAGAAATATAGTATGCATGGTAAGCATATGGTAAAAATATGAATAAAGATCAAGGACTCGTGAACAACTATGTTAGAGCATGAGTAAGAAAACAGGTGAACCTATTTGATGTTATTTTACTGCATGTTGTAATTATCAAATACGCAAGAAACAATAAATCATTGATGGTTGAAATAAATTTTCCTGGACTCAAGCAAGAGGTTGGGTGGAAAAGAAATTCCTGGACTCAAGCATGAAGGCTTAAGGGGAAAATAACCTCTTCTCTAAGGGAACACCAAGGGTAAAAATTGAGGATCCAACTCTACTTTGTTGAAGTAACTTTTCCTGGACTCAAGCAGGAGGCTGGGTGGAAAATAAATTCCTCGACTCAAGCGAGGAGGCTTAAGGGGAATTAGGAAAGGGTCTATGATATCAATGGCAAGACCTAGGAATAAAGTTGACATCTCGAAAAAAATACATTGTTTGATGTTTTTTTTTTTTGGGGGGGGGGGAGTTTTGACTAGCAATCAAAAGGGAGAGTAATATCAAAGTTTTATCATGTAAATCCAATTGGTGTCAGCAACTTGAGATAGAGTTTAGTGTCCAGTAGAGAGCTGTAAATATGAAAAACTCAAGGGAGAGTTTGTTAACCAACAAAAGTGTTGTTGAAAGTTGCTCAAACTTCATAATGAAATAAAAAATACTGTTGAAAGTATTAATGTGAAAATGCTATGAATACTTAAGTAGGAAAAATTCCCTCAAGGGAGAGGATGAATGATAAATTTTAAAAGGTTACTATTTGAAATTATGATGCTAACTTGTGAATGAAAAGATGCACATCTTAAATTGAGGACTAGTTAAAGCATCCAAGTACTGGAGGTAAAAGACATCCTCCAAAAAGATAAGTAAATCTGAATTCCATATGAATTCTTTTGAGGTTAATACTGTATTAGGTTTTCTTATGAGGATAAAAGCACAAACAAAGGCTAGAATATATTTTGTGAATTGCAAATGTTGTTTTGCAGAAAGGACTTGTTATTTATGTTCTAAGTTGGATTATGAATTAATGACATGTTTACTGAATAAATTTTGGAAGACCTCGTTTTGTTGCACAAAGAGTGCAGGTTATGAAAGGTAAAAGCTTGTGGGAATCATGAAATATGGAAAATGATAAAGCAAAGAGGAAAAAGAGAACAAAAGATAAAATCAAGAATACAAGACAAACCGTTGAAATGCATGAACACTGAGGATGATGTTAATTATGAGGGGGAGAGGATGTAACATCCCCTCAGTACGCGACTAGAAAAAGACAAAGCGTAAGTAAAGAGAACTGTAAGTGCAAATCCTAACTTCATCAAAATTATAGATGAAATTTAATAATGCAAGGAGACTGAAAGCGTGTGAAACTAAAACGATGATTGGGGATGAATTCCACTAGGGGGAGAAGAGAAAAATATTTGGGAGCCTTGGGAACCCGGTTGATGATGTTTTAGAGTCATCTTGAAACCTAGGAGTCTAGGTTAACTACGAGCAACTTGCATATTTCTTGATTAAGTAAATGGCTAAACTCCTATCCTAAAGAGAAAAACTAGTACTTTCAATCCAATTAATAACCTTTGGCATTTGAATGTGTTAAACACATAAATATTTATAAAATAAAATATTTATTTAGTTGAAACCTCCTATAGTAAGAGGATGCCTTCAAGGTTCCCTACCATGAAGGATTTACTAAGAAAAAATAAATACCTTTAACATAAGGTAAATGTGAAATTCACCTTATACAATTAAGGAATGCATTGCTTACATTTAAAGGAGATTGTTGTACGACAATTAAATAAAAAGAATAACTTTAAAATAGTTCAATTAAGAAGAAAAAGGAAAAGGTGCTAGGGTATTGATGAAATCTTTTTTTGGGTGCCTCCACTTCTTGAGGCATATGTATTTACAAGTGGTAGCATACTCATTATTATCAAGTAGTGGATACAATTCGATAGAGATGGATTTGAATCCCACTCTCCCACTTTTCTTCTCGATGAAAGAAGGCGCCATCTCCCATCTTTGGGATTGCCACTTGTCCTTTTTAAAGAAGAAGATTTTTCCTTTTTAAAGGCTCATGGTTTTTTGAGGAAGAGAGATATTTTTGGAGAAGGAAGAAGAGGAGCCGAGCCGAGTTGAGGTTTGGGGAAGAGGAAGGAAAACCGCGAGCCAAATGGGCTCTTCAGGGAGAAATCTCAAGGTTACAGGTTGGCGTAAATTTTGTTTTCATTCTGGATCTGGTAGGAGACCATGCATCTGTGTTTTCAACCTGTATGCAATTCCCATTCTGTATGCACCTTTATTGGAATTTTCTGCTGTTGATTTGAGTTAGGATGGTTATTGAAATTACAGCTTAGAATGTTGAAATCATTTTTTTAGTTATTCATGCCTACATTTTCTCTCAAACGGATATGGAATACCCTTTGAATTATTCAGTGTCTGAGTGTAGAATTTATTTCCAAACATGATTACAGTGCCTGCGTGTACTAATACCTGATAGATATTCTTCCTTGACTCCGTGTGGATGATTATTTCTAGCGTATGCATTTGTTTTACCGATATACTATATAGACCTAAACGTTGTTTCCTTTCTCGCGTGTGAATGATTGTTAAACTCTTTATCTACAATATACATCTAGATTGTTGAATGCACAATGTGCAAGGTTAGATCTAGAAAAACTTGTTCTTATTTTACAATGTTAAATGGGAATGAGAGTCTATTTCTTTTGCATGCAATATTCCTTTAAGATCTGGAAAAAATTATTGGACCCGAATGATAGATTTCCTGTGATTCCTTTTGATTTGGATCTGAATATAAAGGTGAATGCTTGATATTATCTTAAAATATATGTTGAATCCGAAGTTGCGATCATAGAATTAATGTCTACATTTTTCCTTTTTGTATGGATCTAATTTTTGCTTTTCTTAAAACGTTTCCTGAAGGTAGTTTGTGCATGCGATTTCCTTATTTTACTAAATATGCATGTTGATTATAGAGTGAGGGCTGTGATTCCCTTTTTAAAAATTATACACTAAAATATCCATGTTATGAAGGCTATGATTTCCTTAAATCTTCTCGTATGATGGGATCACTGCCGCAACTGGATTGTATGCTGTGATTTTTCCTTTTGTATGGATGGATTCCTGCGATTATGGAAATCATAGATGTGAATATGAGTTATGAATTATGTTCTTTCCTGCTATGGAAATCGTAGATCTAATTATATATAGATCTGAATATGAGTAGATCTAAAGTTGTGAATATGTTATTTCCTGCTGTGAAAATCGAAATCTGAATGTGAGTAAATCTGAAGTTGTGAATATGTTATTACCTACTGTGGAAATCATAGATATAATTATATATAGATCTGAATATGAGTTGTGAATAGGTTATTTCCTGTTGTGTAAATCATAGACCTGATTATATATAGATATGAATACGAGTTGTGAATAGGTATATATTATATTTCCTGCATTTTATATTGGATTCATGTATCGGATCCAAACCTTATTTTTGATGCATTCTACCTTGATTTGTACTTAGGGACCCAAGCAAAATACATTGTATAAACATGAGAAGAATCATTAATAAATAATATACAATTTTAGAAAGAAGTCATTCATATATGTATTGATTAAGAGAAGGTCTTAATATTAGTATAGGCGTATCCTACTAGATTGCTACGAATCTATTTTTCTCTTGATTAAAGTAGGTAATGATAAATATTTATGGTGTAAGAAAGTGGTAAGATAATTATATTGCTCACTGATGTGATTGCAACATGGAATTTGGGGTTTAGGCAATATCATACTTGTAAAGAACTAGGGTTCCTGGAGTAATACCCCATGATCTTTGATGATATAAGCGTGAAAGTTGGCATGTCATTGTGTTATGAGCAAGACATAATGAGATATTAGTTGTGATTAATGTATTTAAAAATATTATGACAACTAAGAATTTTGAAGCCTTATACTCATAGGAAAAGTATCCCTAACTTAACTTGAAAACTCAGAGAGCTTCTATCTTTAACCTTAAACCTTAGTGGATTTATTGCCTAGCTCGGGGGTGGCTTTAGATGGATAAACATACGTGAAATGAAGCCTACAGTTGGGAGGAAGGTCGTAGACACGTTTTTCGTCGCCCAAGCTAAAGTCACATTAAAAAAGTACCTATAATAGTCAATTTTCTTTACATGACTATTATGTCGCTTACATGTTTTATAGCACTAACATGTATATTGAGTGTTGGTTATAGAATCTGTGACTCGAGGGTTGAAAGGCATTGGGATGTTTCTCGAAAGACAGTATAGAGTAAACTATTTGATTACATGCTTACGTTTTTAATGACTTTTCTTTTATTATCTAAAGCATATCTAACGTTCTTTTTTACTCCACTCATGAGACCCATGTCTTACCTTGTATGGTTGTGTTCAGGAAATCAAGTTCATAGTATAACATCCTGTTATGGAAAGTGATTGTAAAGGATAGAGCTAATGTGTAATCGATATCTCATGCGAGGATAGTCGTGAGACTAATGTAACAGTTGTATCTCATTAGAGTTCCAATTAGAATTGCTTATATACTAGAGTGATTTTTCTTAAGTATATAAAAGAATGGTTATAGTTAGGTATTTAATAAGTTTAATTTGGTGTGATCTAAATGTACATGTTTATGATTTTTTTATGATGTCGCTAGTAGAATCTATTTAGGTATTTTGGGTATGTTACAATATGGTATCAAAGCACGGTTACAAACACTCAGGATTATATGGGCTCAGTCGAAGGTAATGAATATAAGTTAGTTGAACAAGCAAAGGTACTTCATCAATAAGACGCATTGCATTTCCAAGGATCGACAACAGGTAATCGAAAATTCATCTTTGAATTGCAAGCAAGTATGTTGTATTTGCTCATTAGGTGCTCATCATTCTTGAATTAGAATTCTTATAAGATTCATTTTGGGAATAAGTATTATGTTTCCTCCTCAACCATATTTTCATTTCTAATGGATATAGACTCATATCCAATATTTGAAACCTCCTAATGTCACCCATATATATACTCAAGGGAAAGGATAACCTTTATGGGTCCTATGTGGTGGTTTGAGGTGTTATTCATGGCCATGGATACTTATAAGATTTCATTAGAGTCTTATCCCCATATTTTTTACACAAACCATTTCAAATCCCTTGAGTCCCATACCTAATGCTCATAATAACCTAATGGATCCCATATCCCTAGTTAGAAAACAAGGATACCCTTGGGAGATCCTATGTTTTACCTTAAGTCATTGTTCATATCGCTAGATTCCTTAAATATTTATTTATCATATAAAACTTAATATTCCTCCCCCATTCATATCAAGGACCCCAAGGCCCATACCTTGTACTCAATAATTGCATAACTCCATTGATATCCACAATAAAAGGCGAAGGATGAGAGAGAGAGAGAGAGAGAGAGATCCACAATGAAATTCTAAAGAGGAGGAATAAATATCCATGGTCAAGTGCTAATTACTACATATAAATCAATGACAAATTCAATCTACCCATATGAAGATAATTTTAATTAATAGGATTTTTTTTTAATTGAGGACTCTTGGATGGAAACATTGTGTACATGGGAAGAGAAAAACAAAAATATTTTTCATTTGAAGGGGCCTAGAAACACATAGGAATTGACTAAAGGGTGGCTCATAATTGAGGGCGTGAAAATATTATAATCTTATGGGTCTTCAACTAAAATTGGAACATTGTAACCTCCATATTGTATGGATTCTCCTACTATGATAATGAGATGAGGTTCAACATAAGGGATCCAATTGGATTAGGGAGAAGTGATGAATCTACGTTTCTAGTTTAGGATCACCAATTGAGGATTATAATCCAAAACAAGGTACATGAATCCACTCTATGCTCTCTAAGAATAAAAAAATGGTTTGATGTTTATGGGAGTAATTGTGCACATCCTAAGATGAGAAGTAAAAGTTACCCAAAGCTAAAAAGAGAGTGGAGTAAAGATACTACTTTTTGTCCTGTGATAGTATTATGCCAGCTAACTTTATAAACTATGATGCTACAAAGAGACTCGACATTAAGGTTTACTGCAAGGATGTTTGGAAGATCAAAATTCTTTTTTATTGTTGCTAGCATAAGAAGAAGATAAATATTACAAAATATAATAATCTCCCATAAGATTCATTCATAGTGAAGGTGAAAGATATACAACACCTCAAACATTTTGTCAAGAAATAATTTATAATATTACAATTATAAGAAAGTAAATAATTTATATTATATTAACTAGTGAAAATCAAAATTACTTCATAATCTTATTTCTATGGGACTAATTGTGCACATCCTAAGATGAGAAGTAAAAGTTACCCAAAGCTAAAAAGAGAGTGGAGTAAAGATACTACTTTTTGGCCTGTGATAGTATTATGCCAGCTAACTTTATAAACTATGATGCTACAAAGAGACTCGACATTAAGGTTTACTGCAAGGATGTTTGGAAGATCAAAATTCTTTTTTATTGTTGCTAGCATAAGAAGAAGATAAATATTACAAAATATAATAATCTCCCATAAGATTCATTCATAGTGAAAGTGAAAGATATACAACACCTCAAACATTTTGTCAAGAAATAATTTATAATATTACAATTATAAGAAAGTAAATAATTTATATTATATTAACTAGTGAAAATCAAAATTACTTCATAATCTTATTTCTATGTAATAATTAAGTTTTATTTAGTAAAGTTTATTAGAGAAACACTCAACTTCATGAATAATAACATATATTATAATTTATATGTGTTAGTAAGATAAATTTGTGTAAAACTTGTGTTTTTTAATACAATGAAAATTTATCTACATTTTTTTATTAATATTATTTATATTTTATTTTATTGTTATTTAGAGATGTTAAATATGGATTTGTTTTTTATTTGAATTTTTTAGAGTGTCTTATTTAGGCCCACATAAGATCTCATTTTCATAATAACTTTTGAGCACATGAACAAGATTTTAAAGTAAACCAAGTATTATAGACCAAAATTGGTCTAAACCTAAATCATCATCATCATAACATAGTTTACTTTTAACTTCCATTTTCTCATATATTAAAAAAAAACAATAATAATAATAATAAATTATAATAGGTTTAAAAATTAAATATAAAATTTATAATAGAGAATGCTTGCGCCGAGAGGCACTCTACAGCCTAGTATGGGGAGATCTTGTTGCGCCGAGATGCTCTACAGCCTAGCATGGGGGAGATCTTGTTGGGCCGAGAGGCGCTCTACAGCATGTTATGTAACATTACCTAACATTATTTTTATTAATAAAAAGTATTTTTTTTAATAATAGGCCAAAATAAATGTTGGTGAGAAAACAAACCTAATATGGGGGAGATGTTGTAATCTTCCTACCTAAGAAGACAATAAAAAAGTAAAAATTTAATTATCCGTAAAAAAAATGTGAGTGAGGAAAAAAACACAATATGGGGGAGATGTTGTAATGTTCTTACTTAACAAAATAATAAAAAATGTTGGCCTTGCACATGGTTTTAAAACCATAAACCATGTGCATGGTTTTAAAACCATGTGCACATGGTTTTAAAACCATGTGCAAGGCCTTCTAAACAACCCATTGTTTTATTGTAAGTCCACCGATTCCGCTCTCATTCACTATAAATTGAAGGAGACTTTTTCTCTCCGTTTCTACAACTTTTCTGTGCGTCTCTGGTCTCATTTTTTCATTGAGCTCATTTTCTCATCTTCCTTTTAACAGTCCGACTTTGACTTTAACGGAAGGCCTTCATGGCTCCGAGAGATCAAAAAGGCAACGCCAATGTTATGAAGAAAGTCCATTACATTGGCGTGAGAAAGACGAAGTGGGGTCGGTATGGTTCAGAGATCAGAGACCCTAGTACTAAGAAGCGATTTTGGTTGGGCACCTGGGACATCGCTCAGGAGGCAGCGAGAGAATATGAAAAAGCCGCCAAAAACCTGAAAGTGCCACATGCAAAGGCCAATTTCCCCTCTCCCCACAGCGAACCCCTCCCCGAAATTAACAGCTACAACCAGAAATACACCACATAGAGCAGCAGAGCAGACTGGTTGACTACCTTTAAGCCCGCCTTCCCCTCCCCCTCCCCCTCTGGGAGCACAGCTAGCGTTGCGGCCCTTCCACTTAAACCTGCCGCCCAAAACCCAAACCTAAACCCTAGCTTTAACCAATTAACAAACACTATCAATTGAATTAATGAAAAATGAATACATGATTACAATACATGTGTGGCTCATTATATAGAGCTCACTGGTTGTTATAAGATCTAACTTATTCCAATGATAGGAAAGTAGGTTGAGCAAATGTCTCAACCACACACACCAATGTAGGATCACACAACTCACTTAGATTGATTCTAGATAAGTAGGAATTATCTATGCCAACACTCTCCCTTAATGACTACTTATCTAAATATCTATATGGTCATATCTTCATCTTTGTCATGGCTTCAATCCTTCTTGAGCTTGCTTTAGTACGGGCTTCATCTTGCACCTTGTACCTACATATGATTATTGATGTCCATATGAAACACAATCCATCTACCGGAATACATGGGTCACCAGCCTCTGTAACCGCCAGTTCTCTAGGAATTGTTTTCAGCTACATGGTTCATCAATGTTACTCTCCCTTAAATGTAACTTGGTCCTTTATACTCTGAGACTCACAACTTGGTCTCGCAATTTTGAGATTTTCCATCTCACATCCCCACCTTGAATCGAAGTCTCTCCCCATATCCTCTCTTCCCATGAGAGAGTGTCATGTGCTTCTGCGCTACAACACGTATGCCTGTTTATGCCTTGCTAACAGGTCTTACTACAACCTGGGGAAATAGCTTGCCCATGGCTAAGCTTTACAACTTCGACCATAACCTGGGGTGTCAGGTACAACCGATCATGCACCCCCTACAACATTTCAATCAGGTACATAAAACACCTCACACCAATTATCATAACTTAAAA
>LPNX011061433.1:10000-89122 GCA_001517045.1 Pseudotsuga menziesii | reverse complement strand
CTTAATTGCCTAGAAGATCAATATGAGCATGTTAATGTTTATATCCTCATCCAAAGTGAAAACCACTAAGGTAGAATGAAAATTTGCACAATATACACATATGATATACTCTTAATTGTAAACAAAACAATACAAAATTGGTTGAGAATGATCAACTTTGATATCCTCATCTAAAGTGAAAACCACTAGAGTAGAATGGAAATTTGCACAACGTACACATATCGTATACTCTTAATTATAAACAAAATAATACAAAATTGGTTGAGAATGATCAACTTTGATCGCATCTCTTCAGAAAATTAAAATATACATATTTAAAAAGGTGATGAAGTGTATACATATTTGAAAAGGTGATCAAGTGTGAGCAATCGCCTATCAAATTATCTGGAATGAGACTGAATATAAAATGACAAAAATGGTAAATTACAATTTAATACATATTATAATATTATAAGGAACTTAGGAACTAAGTCTCATCATAAATAGCTAGTAGGGACAGTCAGATGGAGTAACCATTGAACCCTAATCTTCCCAGCTCAAAATAAAAAACATGTTGATTCAGATTCGTGTGGTGCCAGATGGTTATATTTCAGCACTCTGTCTCCATCTAACTAAACATCTAGCAATCAATGCAGTGATTGGCGTGGAATTTTAATGTTTAATCCTGCAATCAATTGAAAATAGAATAGTTGGCACTCTACAGTTACTTACATTTGAACTACATATCAAGCAATAATGATGCATTCACTGAAATTTAAAAAAAGGCTTCCATATGGCGGTATGCAACTAAATTTCAGTGGCATACTCAACTAATGTCTTAATGCTTTCTTGGGTTCAAGGGCATAATACCAGAAGGCCGGGCCGATGTAATAGTCTCCCTGCGAATGCTCAAACGTCTCTCTGTAAGAAAATACAATGTCCATTGCAGATAGGAAATTCATATTTATAAAACATATAACAGAAAGCTTTTTAAATTATTATGCAAGGCGAATTAATGAATTAACTACCATCCTTTCCCAGAAATTTGCCAATGAACAGGTCGTCACTTATGCCCTTCCGCGCTCCAACAGATATGTACATGTTCTTGGCTTCTTGGCCGAGTCTGTAGAGGTAGTCCTTCCCTTCGCTATTTTTAGCATACCATGAAGACTGGGATTGTCTCTTCTGTTTTTGGGATGCTTGCTTAATTTGTTCTTCAGGGTCGCCATTTGAAGCTGAATTGGAGATGCAGAACGGGAGAGAGACTCTGTTTTTACCAGAGTGAGAGGGCCTGCTTACAAGGACCAATGATGTAGTTGGGATTCGTAATGGCGTTGCAATTGATAACTTCCCCTGAGGTTTGATACCTCAAAACACTTTTGTTTAGAGAAAAAATACATCAGATCTACAAAACTTGAGCATTTTGTCTTCATTTCTTACAACTTACATTAAAATATGGTACAGTTCAGGTGAAATGCTCATATCTCGAAAGTGTTGTCATACCTGGCTAATTGGTATTCAATATGGATCTCTTGCCTCGAATAAGCATTTTCAGTCAACACGAATGGTATACTGTGCTCACGAATGGTGTACTATGCTCATATGGCTTTTCCTAGTACAAGTCCTCATGATAATACTGATCGTGGTCATAGCCATCGCCATTGTCATGTCATTCTCATCTCTATCTCCTTATTCTTTTCTCCTGTGAAGCTCTTGGATGTCGATTAAACCTGCTTTCGTTCAATGCACCCACAGCCAACAACTTGACATGAGAAAGGAAAAACAACAACCCACCAAAATCAAAAGAAAAACAGACCAGATTAAATAAAAAACAACAAAAAGGTCAGGTCCAGGCACATGTGAAAAGAACAAGGCACTCTGCTTGGTGAATAACGACTTATGTCAACCCTTATCCCCTACAGCTAAGTGCTGATGGTGTCAACATATTAAGCTAACATTCAGCTGCACTTGTACAATCTGCAACCTAAATAAAAGCATTGAGAAAACTCAAAAAATTTATTTCAATACCTAGTTATGAGACTGCCTCCTGGGAATGACCACGGGCTATGAGTTTTCTTAGAAAATTTATTTCAATACCAGTGTATTGGAAATAATGATTGGAAATAATGATTTGTAATATTTCGCTCATATAAGCCAACTGATTATATAAGCATACATCTCCTGGTTATGAGATTGGATTTCAGCGACCTCCTCGGAATGACCACACGCTATGACTGGCAATTGCTTAGGTAAGGAGGAGCCTAAGACAGACTTAGGTGAAGTAAATTCACGTGAGACAGGGCTTCTCAAGAAAGGAAGGAATAAAGGAGTTATGGAAACCATCCTCCCATGAAGGGAGCTCTCTATTGCTTCAAGCAAGGGGAGAAGGGTATTGCTTCAAGCAGGGGGGGAAGGGGCCAAAAGGGAATTTGAGCTTTTAAAATAAAAGCATTGAGAAAAATCAGAAAATTTATTTCAATACCTGTGTATAGGCTCCTCTGTAATTTCAGAAGCATACGTCAGACCCATATGGGAAATATAAACCATAGTTCGGATCTAAAGGACTAAAACTCACTCTCAATGCCCTATGCAAAAACAGTGGGAAATCTAGGTATCTTTACCATGTTGGACATTTTAATACAATGCATTAGAGAAAATAGCTCAAGTCAAAAGGAAAATCGTATGTAGCCATGTCTAATGCCTCTAAGAGAGAAAGGAGTTTACCATTTGGAGGGTGTGAATGTGCCTAAGCATAATTAACCATTTCCATGGCCATAGCGTTAGCTGAATTGTTGTTGTTGCCCTAAAACCTCCTTCTCAACGCAATTGGGAGTAAGACTCGAACTCGGTTATGCTCGTGTTTGATCATCCCTATCTTAACTCATGAGTGCCATCATGGCCCTATTTGAAGTTTGCTACAAAATGTAGCAACCTTGTTTGAATTTTCTTTATTACTCTAAAAAAAATTGCATGGTAAGCTGAGCATCCAAACTGAGAGGCAAGCAGTTGGGCCACGCTGAGAGAGGAAAAGTAGTAGGGCCACGCTGAGCATCCAAACTAAGCGGCAAGTAGTTGGGCCACGCTGAGCATTAGAGTTAAATATGCACCAAGAGGATTATGAGCACTTGGTTGTAAAACAACAGCGAAAAATATATCGCAGGCTATACGATATTTAATGCGGCCGTCACGGCAGTGTGAGCCATTGGATCCAATGGCCATTGAAATCCAATGGCCCACACTGCGACGATGACCGCATTAAATATCTTATAGCCTGTAAATTATTATTCGCCGTAAAACATCTGTCCATCCCACGGTTCATAATCCAACCACACATTCCAACTATGCATAATCCCACCGCAACAAAATTAATGTGTTGTTGCCCAATGTTTATTGAACCGAGTGTTTATGTGCTGTTGCCGAGTGTTTATTAAACATAGAGCACCACGTAGCCTAAACATGCACACATTGAGTTCCACACACCCTTGGTTAACTACCACCTGGTTGAAACTTCCCATGTTCAGGAATGAGATTTTCAATGCAATGCAGCTGGTAATCTAGAAAGCTCGAGGAGAGAAAAGGCATAAACTCTATTTATTTTGGCTCATTGGTTCCACCTTTTTCTTTTCCTTCTTACTCTCCCACAAACATCCCTTCATGCTTCCACAACTTTTCCCCTTCTTTTCTCATTTATTCAACACAAGCTAAGTAAGAGGATCTTTTACGTTAAAGGCAGGATTCATGGGAATTTTGTTTTTATAATAACAAAACACTTTACATGAAGGCCTGGCCAATGCTGCAGTTAATGTAAGGTTTACCCAATTCACGGTTAATTCTTGGGAATTTTGTTTTTATAATAAAAAACACTTTACCTGAAGGCCTGGCCAATGCTGCAGTTAATGTAAGGTTTATCCAATTCACGGTGAATTCAATGTAATTTGAAATAAATCCAATTCACAGTGAATTCAATGTAATCTTTCAAAGATGAAAAAACTTGGTGTAAAGTCCAAAATTCCCAAGATATACCAAAGGGCATTTGGATTTGGATCTGAGCAAATAAATTATTCTGGCTATAAAAGTTGAGTTGGCTTAGACAATACTATCTCTTCAACAGCTGGATAAAGGACACCGAAAGCATAATCGCAAATATGCAAATCAAGAGTCTCCAGATTTGAAGGCAGTCACGATGTGACCAAGTTACTGCATACCAGTATTGGGAGCACCAATATTAGAATCAACGTGCCCCCACATGTGAGACACACGAGTCAGAGATCGGGAGTCTTCTTGTTGCCTCCTAACTCAAGCTACTTCATAAGGTGAGCCAACCGGAATGGACCCCAACAAAATTAATGCATTTTAAACCAACACGAGAAGAAGCGAGGTTTTCTATTCATTTTAGATATACCGAAATTCTTTGGGGGTATGCTAGTAATTCTTATATCTTGAATCACGTCGAGGTAGATACTATGAGGTTACGCTGAGAGGAGACTAAGAAGCTTTATATCCTATGATTCATTAATAAGACAACTGAACTAAAACTAAAACAAAAATTTTCAAAACCTCTGCCGGCAAAGCCTCCCTTTCCAATTCGTATTAATGCTCGAAAAGAAAGGATGTTTATGTGCGAATTGAAATCTGATCCAAGATTGAATCTAGGTTAAGGAAACTTGAAGGGAGAAGAAGAGTCTAGGCTTACGGTTTTGAATGAATGACAATAGAAAGGAAAACAAAAATTGCAAAAAAAAAACAATGGCTAACGCCTCACTGAAATTGAATGTTCAATGATTTAGGGATATAACCTTGAATCTGTATACAACAAAAGAGAAGCCTCTACAAAAACTATAGAGATTGTAACTAGATCCAAAAGGAAAACCAGAGGCCAGACTATATTTTTTATATCATTTGTATTTTCCAATGACTCTGCATTTCCCGTCACATCCACTCATCTACCAAGCACCAAAATGTTTTTGAGAATGCTTGACCTTGGTAGAGCAGATGAAATGCTTCAACAAATACCGATGTCTTTAAATACGCGGAAAAGCCTAGTTCAGAGATAGTCGAAGGTAAGGAACATGTGTTGGGTGCCATAAAAACAAGAATCTCAGATTGTGGATATACGAAAGCATCTAAGAACCAAGAATATGTCATAGAAACTTTGAAACTACAAAACCAGCCATAGAAACAACACAACTTCATTATTTGCCTCAGAATTGCAGTAAACAAGAACTCGATTTCCCATTATTCTTCTCTATTTTGTGCTTGCACTTACAATTTCATTGGACGATGCAAGGCCAAACTGGACGCCTGTCAAAGCCCCCTGGCGGCTTCTTCACTTCTTCCATCGTGCCAGTAAACGAAGACATTGACTTCTTCACTTGCTGGCCTTCCTTCACTCTTCTTACTCTGTAGTTAAATAGCAAGCAAGCAACTGGTATTCCTCGTCCTTCTAAGTCTGTAGGTGAAAAGCAAGCAATTAGAGTAGCAATATTTTTACCTTCATGCATTGAATTTTCACAAATTCTTCACGCTTTGTGTAGCTTGGGAAAAAGCGTGAATATTCCAACTATACAATCTCTCTTTCCACCAACTCATAGTAGCCAAATAGTGAAACAATTTCAATCTTTAACAAAGAAATATCATCTTCTATAGAAATGGCAGCCGCGTTCTTCTTCAATCATCATGGATTTAGAAAATGGTTGGCTCGCATCCCTCCCAGGTTAAACACATACTAGACACGATTCATAATCGCAGGTGGAGGATCCATCGACACCGCGAATGTACAAAGAGATGGTGGATATCCAAGGTCTACCTCTCCAGGTTTTCCTCTAGCTCCTCGGTGATATCATCACCCTGTGGTACAAAGAGGGCTCCAGCTCGCCTCTCCAATGGAGAAGCTCCTCCAGGTCGCGCTACTCCAACATCTACATGAGAATATACAGGTCTCATCACTTAACATAAAAAATATAAAACATGAAAAAACATAAAAACATTTCATCCATTTTAGAGTTTCTTGCTTCTTACCGATGTTGCCCCCACTGTCCTCCAGGAGGGAGTGGTAGGTCAGGATCTTCGGTGAAGTCTGTACCTGCGTAAGCATAATCCTCAGCCATGAGGATTTCATCTCAGAGCCATCTAAAGAACGGGTCACCGAACTTCACCCTTCCCCTACCTGCTCCTGTACAAGCCATGACCTGGACCCACCTTAGCATACGGGGGTCCTGCGCTCTCAGACTCCGAAAGACCACCTGAGGTCTCATCTGTGGAACCCGCTCGAAGAAGAAGCATACTAAAATGGAGCCAAAGCCAAACTACTTTAGCTCTCCCTGCCGACACTTAGTCAACTGATCTTTGAATATGGGAAGCATGTCTTCCGCCCAGTTGAATACCGTGGGTGCCATGGCCTCTATGGCATACAACATGTGTGCCCTAGAAGCCTGGTGCACACCCTGACTCCCTGCCACCCTCTGCATAGTAAATAGGACGGTCCATAGGGGCCCATCCATCACTCTCCTCTGATGGGGATTTTCTTCCCCGATGTCCTCGTCCATAGAACACAGTGACGATCTATAAGCTCTCGAGTGGTAATATCCCCTCCATGGGAACCTGTCAGTGAGATGGGTGCACCCTGTCTCGAGAGACCAGTCAAGAAGTAGATGTCCTCTACTTCCACTGTAAGAATATGGGCCCCCACCTCGAAGTACTACTGCTCTGGATTCCACATCCGCAGTATGTGTTGCAGTAACCGCTAGTGTGACACCATGCTTGGGGTCCGGAAGAACTACAAGAGCCCACAGTCCTGTAATGCGGCAATACAATCCGCATTTCTCTTAGCAAAAACATCATCATTGTCACGTGTTCTTTATTTTCGTATCACCATGTTTTGAGCAACCAAGACCTGTAAAAAACAATCATGGCATGGATTAGAATCATTCCTAATCATTAAAAATCAAAAGAATGACTTATTTTTTCTCATGCTATTAGTTTAAAATCTCCACGGCCGACATCGCCTGTGCACCGTTGGAGACAGGCGGTGGCACGACCTGTCAATAATGTTATAGACGCAGTTCTCGGGTGGTACCGGGTATCCCGCAAGGGGTAGGCACGGTGCCCGCTTTTAAGGTTTTAGGGCTTGCCATATGAGCCCAAAAACCCCACCAAAACTCAAAATAAACACTATGAAATGAAAGAATAGGGTTTTAGCTCTAACCTGCAATTGACGGTGCTCAAAACGGATGGTGGGAACTCCCGGTATCAGCTTTTGAAGATCTGGCTAAGAAAGTGCTCCAAGTGCTCTCCGCTATCGGTAAATAGTGAAATGATTTGATTTTTTACTATTTACATAACTTATATAGGCATTTTTGGGTCTGACATGCTGTAGTTTTGATATAAAATCATATTTTAGTCAAAGTTTATCTATTGTAATCCCTTAATGCTAGTTATAAATGCATTTAACACTTGTTTCTGAGCCGATTGCAGGATAAGAGAACTATAGAAAAAGTTTTGGAAGTTTGTTTACAGCTTTTTGCACTTTCATAAAATGGAAAAGGTCGATGAGTGTTTATTACGACACTTTGGTCATGCTCTTTAAACCTAATATCAAAGGTTCGAGTCCATTTCAGTTTCTTTCCAGGCTCGTAAAAAGTTGACATTGTGTAAAGAAGTGTCATGGAGTCTTCTTTTCACCTCCTTTTCAGGCTCCTTAAACAAGAAAATATCGTTGAGTCTGTTTCTGATTCTTTCCAGGCTCGTAAAAAGTGATATTGTGTAAAGAAACCTCATGGATTTCTCTTTAAACTCTTTTCAGGCTCCCTAAATACGAAAAGATTGTCCAGCGATCTTGTCTTCTTCACACTCGTTAAAGTATTTGAAGAATCGTCCGTCCGACAGTAGGTTATCTCTTTTTCGGTTTGGATAGGACTATTTACGAAAAAGGAACACTCCAGCCAATCATGACTGGAAGAGTTCCCTAAGGTATGATTTTATACTTTTTCGGGCCTTAGGGACTAAATTATATGAAAAAGGACCCCTTTGGAGTCTTCTTTTGTAATCGTTTAGACTCTCTAAACATGAACAATACCGAGTTTTCTTTCAGTGGACTCGTTAAATTAAACATTGAGAGACCCGTTTTGGGAACGAACCCCTCCTCTCTTAGGTTCTTAAAACAAATGAGTCTAGACTTGTCTTCCGACAAGATATATCGAGTGTTTGTTACCCTCTTTAAACTTGTAAAACCAAAAAGAGGCACTCATCGACCATGATGGGGGTAATGGAAAGGGAATCATTTTGCAAACAATGGCAGTTGTTTGTCGTTACCTTTGAACATGGCACTTGTCTGCACATCATGTCAGTCAATTGGGTATTCAGCTAATCTCTGCAATGATTCACTTTCATGAGTCATGTCACTCCTTTGAGTCTTTCAAAAGAATGCATCGTCCACTGTCGCACTATCTGTTTTTCCTGTTCAGTCATGCTGCCAAGTCTTTTGTCGTGTCGCCCGATGTTCAAAGGGGATTTGAAGAAGTTTTACCTCTATAGTCCACACAGTCTTTGTGCCAGTATTTTTGAGTCAGTCTTATGGTTACTACATTCACATCATTCTAGAACTATGTTCCAAGTTTCATGTCGTCGATGTGGGACTCATCATGGCCCTCCTTCGACGAGACTTTTCCCATCGACATTAGCTCATCATCCAGGAAATAGTCTTAGAAACAATATTTGGTACCTTGAGATCTGTATGCCTTAATGACAGTTTCTCTCGCTCTCAACATAGGTCCACATAAATGACTTTTGATCGATAGAATCAACTGGGTGTTCGGCATCAGGACATCTATTCGCACTCATTAGATTGTACTAGGGTACCTTGGGAATCAATGACATTAATGGTGATCTACCTCGCACTTGTTAACGGTTCACATCATTGGCTGGTAATCAAGTGGTTTCTACCAGGTTCGACTTCAGATCATTGTAATCACATGGATAGAATCGTACTTTGTTGAAGATGAGATGAAGACCCTGGGTATTTATTTAAATCACTCATGGGTTTTCCCCAGGTTGCGAAGGAGTTTTCTATATCTAGCATGGATACACATTTATATGGTCGTGGCTATGCTCAAATTTGTGTCTGTATGACATAGATCTACATTGTATGTCCGGTAGCTATGTCCGAGTTTGAGTCCTCTATCACATGGATCTACGATGTATTCTAGTAGCCATGCTTGTTGATTCCTCTCATGGATCTACCTTGTATTGATCTGTAGCCATGAGTTGGTTACTTGTGTCTATGAGTCAAAATATTGATGTACTACAGATGCCTACTTGACAACATAGTCTGATCGAGCTGACATTTTCACCTCGTAGTGACGACTTGTTCTCTCAAAGCTCTTGTTTATCGTATCCCTCTAAGACTCATGCTTTGGGGGGCATCCTGTTATACCAAAATCCTATCACCATCATGTGATAAGACTCTTAACATACCTACTTTCCCTGAATCCCAACACTTGGAGTGGAAACTCGTACCATTTTGTCAATCTTTCACAAAAATGCGAGCGGTACCTTGCTCGCACCGCCTATCACTTGTTATCCACAAGCGGTGCAACCACTTATGTCCCTTAGTCCATAAGCATTTCTTACCTGAACTGCTCTGCCATTGAAGGAGAAAAATGGTACCCTGGGTAAAATGGGAAAAAGAGAAGATTCTCGAGGCTTCTAGACCATGAGCCTCATGTCTTCCCTTATCCCTATCATTGTGGGTTAGTTGAGCTCAAGATCCCTCATCCTAGGATATTAGAGGCCACCTCATCCACAAATCTCTCAACCATCCCTATCCATTGAGCCTTATAAATACAAGCTCATGTCCATGGTTGAGGGGAGGACTCTTAAGGTATTGTTATGTTGTTGGATTGATTACTTGGCCCAAGCCATTAGAGAGCATAGAGAGCAAAAGTTGGAGCTTATGGGGATGAGAGTGTTTGGTTTCATGGAGAGGCATGTCAACACTAAGGCTTAACTGGTTGTAAACTTCTCCATTTTATCTTAATGCAAAGTTGATTTCCGTCCCACATTACTGTTGTTGTTTGATTTCACATGTATGTTGTTAGATTCCTTAGTCACTAACATGGATCAGTAGATTATATTCTGGAAGCTTTGATGTGTTTGCATGTTAAATATGATTGCAGGTACACAGGGTTACTATTGAAGCATCACATTCCAGGTATTTATGGCATCTAGGGAGAGTCTTCAACCTTTGTCCTTCATTTGTTCTGGATCTGAACCATTCAGACTAGTGGAACACCTTATTGTCCGCAGAAGGTGAAATATTCAAGCTAACAACATGGAGTAAAATTAAACCAAATGTAAGTCACTTTTGTGTGTTTGGTCGTGAAGCATGGGCTCACATTCCGAATGAAAAATGGAAAGCATTGCAGCCTAAAAGTAAAAACTACATATTTGTTGGATATTCTAAAGATGTAAACGGTTATAGACTTCTTCAGCCACATTCTCATGATATAATCATTAGAAGAGATGTTAAATTTGATGAAAATCTCTTGGCCTATGAGCCTAACTTGGTGGGTGTGCCATCTTTGGCTTGCGAGCCTGATTCGACAATTGTGCCTTCTTCTTCTTCTTCCAACTTCCTTGATAGGTTTCCAACTTCAATTTCTGATGATGACAGTGAGGATGAAAATCCACCTCTGCCTACTCATGTTCCTCTAGTTGCACCAACACCAATACTTCCTCGATGGGTCCATTCAGCATGCGAAGCAGCAGGTAATCTTGTCGGTGATCCTAGAGATCAACGTCGAACTCGTTCTCAATTTCAGCGAGCCTCTTCTCTTTTGGCTCAAGTTTCCGAGAATCATGATCCAGAAACTTTTGCAGAAGCTTTAGGAAATCCAGATTGGGATGCAACTATGGATGAATAATATCGTTCCTTAATGACGAATGATGCTTGGGATCTTGTTCCTCTTCTAAAAGGAAGAAAACTTGTCAGATGTAAATGGGTCTACAGAACTAAGTATGCATCAAATGGAAGAGTTGAAAGACTTAAGGCAACGTTAGCTTCGAAAGGTTTTTCCCAAGTTGAAGGGATTGACTACAATGAAACCTTTGCTCCTGTTGCAAAAATGAACTCCATCCACCTTGTTCTTTCCCTTGCATCCTTACATAACTGGGAAGTTCATCAAATGGATGTCAAGTCTGCCTTTTTACATGGTGATTTACAGGAGGATATTTACATGGAACAACCTCCTGGATATGTTCAGGATAACTCTAGCCTTGTCTGACGCCTTAAGAAATCCTTTTATGGCCTTAAGAGAGCTCCTGGAGCTTGGTATTCCAAAATGGATAGCTTTCTCATTGACACAGGTTTTTCTAGATGCCATTCTGATCCCAATGTCTATACCAAGAAAGTAGGAAACCATGTCATCATACTTGTTCTTTATGTTGATGATATTATGCTTACTGGTAGTGATCCTAAACTTTTAACCCATGTGAAATCCAGTCTTAAGCAAAATTTTCAAATGTTAGACTTAGGACATTTGCATTATTTTCTTGGTCTCCAAGTCTTGCAAACCAAAGAAGAAATCTTTCTTTCCCAATCTAAGTATGCTTGTGACCTTCCTCGTCGCTTTCACATGGAAAATTGTAAACCCTCCCCTTCGCCCTTCCAGTCTGGAGTCAAAATTTCTACCACTTGTACTTCCCATGAAGTAGATGCCATCTTGTATCGTCAGCTTGTTGGTAGTCTCTTATACTTGACTCATTCTCGTCCTGACCTTTCCTTTGCTGTTGGTCGTGTTTCCCGTTATATGAAAACACCTCATGAAAGTCACTGGAAAGCAGCAAAAAGAATACTTCGATATATTCGAGGTACAATTCAGTTTGGGATTCATTACCGTACAGGGGGAAACTTTTGTTGGTTGGTTTCACTAATTCAGATTGGGTCGACGATCCTGATGATTGAAAGTCTACCGCAGGTTATATTTTCAATCTGGGATCTGGACCTGTCACTTGGGCTTGTAAGAAACAACAAGCTCTTATTCTTTCTTTAGTAGAAGCATAATATCAAGCTGCAGTTAATGCCATCCAGGAAGCTTTATGGCTTCAACAGATCCTATCAGAGTTTGGATTCAAGCAGTAGCAGCCTACTCCACTTTGGTGCGACAATCAAAGTGCGATCAAGCTTTCCAAAGATTGAGTTCTATATCAACGTAGCAAACACATTGAGATACACATGCACTTCATCAGAAATCTTGTTCATGATCATGTTCTTGAAATGCTTTATTTCCCTAAAGACGATCAAGTTGTAGACATCTTCACCAATTCTCTTACAGAAGTGAAGTTTTCTAAACTTCAATCTATGTTAGGAGTTCAGGAATGTGTCCTTAAGGGGGAATAGGCTCTAATGCCTCCTTCCTTCTCCTAATAGTGTCACTTTTGTAAATCCTTCAATCCTATCCCAAGTTTTTCTTAATGGGGGATGTTAGGATATTTAGACACTTAGGAGTTAGTTAAGATCAACTTGTATGATATATCCGTTAGGTAAAAGTGTGTTTCTTTAGTATGCATTAGTATGCATTTGTATATATTCTAATCCGACGGTCATGATATGTTCTAGACATAGAGTGATCCGACGGTTCAAATTCTCTTAGATCATACCTACCATTGAGTCATGGCTTAACACCCGATTGGTCTATGATCTCTATTTAAAGAGCATGGAGGGTCCTTGGCTAGTCGATTGATTATGAGAAGCTCATATGTAACTTTCTTTCTTTTGCATAATAAATTTCTCCAAGTAGCTATTTGGCTGGGGCCATGGACTGTTTCCCTCTCGAGGGTTTTAACCATGTGACAAACATCGTTGTGTTGATCTGTGATCTATTTGTGTGAAGCGGTTGCTCAAGGTGTTTGGTCTTTTGGGAGTACCCTGTGTACCCAAATAATAGTAAGAAGGATGACTTGTTATTATTACGCTTAGGGAAAATATCTTCTTAAAAAGATTGATTTTTTTTGTTACACATAGTGGTACTAACAAATGAATTTGGCAGATGACCAACATTATTGGAACTTGATGAAAGAAAAGAGATAAATATAGTATGCATGGTAAGCATATGGTAAAAAATATGAATAAAGATCAAGGACTCGTGAACAACTATGATAAAGCATGAGTAAGAAAATAGGTGAACCTATTTGATTTTATTTTATTGCATGTTGTAATTATCAAATACGTAAGAAACAATAAATTATTGATGGTTGAAAGAAATTTTCCTAGACTCAAGCAGGAGGTTGGGTGGAAAAGAAATTCCTGGACTCAAGCATGGAGGCTTGAGGGGAAAATAACCTCTTCTCTGAGGGAACACCAAGGGGAAAAATTGAGGATCCCACTCTACTTTGTTGAAGTTGTTATACCAAAATCCTGTCACCATCATGTGATAATACCTTTGACATACCTACTTGCCCTGAAATCCCAGCTTCTGGAGTGAAGACTAAATGGTTTCTTATTAGTCTATCATACAAATTATCAGCACCGCTCATAGTCCCTTATCCAAGAGCAGTACCCCTGTTTGCACCGCTTTTCATCGGTTGTCCACAAGCGGTGCCACCGCCTGTCACCCTTGGTCCATAGGTGGTTACTACCAGAACTGCTCTATCAAAGAAGGAGAAGCGCGGTACCCCGGGTAAAAGGGTAAAAAGAGAAGCTTCTGGAGGATTCTAGATGATAAACCTCGAGATATCTCTTATCCCTACTACTGTGGGTTGGTTGAGCTCAAGATCCCTCATTCTAGGATCTTAGAGGCCACCTCACCCACTAATTTCTAAACCATATCTATCCATTAAAGCCCTATATATATCAGCTCATAGCCATGGTTGAGGGGAGAACATTGAAGGTATTGTTATGCTGTTGGATTGATTCTTGGCCCAAGATCATTTGGAGAGAGCATAGAGAGCTAGAGTCGGAGCTTTTGGGAATGAAGAGCTAGTTTCATGGAGATGCATGTCAACACTAAGGCTTGGTTGTAAACTTATTCATATTTCTAATGCAAGTTGATTTTCTGTCCCATATATATTGTTGATGTTTGATTTCAGATATATATTGCTAGATTCCTTAGCCACTAGCATAGGTTAGTAGATCATATTCTGGTTGCTTTGATTTGTTTTGTGTTGAACTCTTTTGCAGGTGCATAGGTGAACTATCAAGGCCTTGTATTCCAGATATCTACAGTGTCTAGGGGGAGTTATCAACCTCTGTGATCTATTTGTTCTGGATCTGAACCATTCAGACCAGCAGAACACCTTGCTGTCTGGAGGACGTGAAATATTTCAATCAACAAATTTGGTGACTCTGCTGGGGAGTAGTTGTATTCAGTTGTTTTGATCGTCCTTAGTCTGCAACTCTTGTCCGAATCCAGGCTCCATTTTCTTCAACTCTTTACAATCAGATCTACTTTCTGATTTGTATTATTCGAGTTTGAAATTTCCAGATCTGTTCATATCTGAGTTATTTCAGTTTTTTATGCTTTGTTACCATATTCAATTCGATAGTATCCATCTTGATCTAGTCTATTTTTTATCTGATCCATTGTTCTCTTTTTGTTTTGGCCATCTACAGGGAACCGCGACAATGCTTTGTACAAGGAGCGGTGCCACTGCCTGAACACAGTGGATAGTAAGCGGTGCCACTGCCTGTATCTAGTTAGCGAGGAGCGGTGCTGCTTTGGAAACGCTCTTACCACATATACAAAGCACGGTACCAGGTAGGCATTAGTCCAAAACCCCTTTTTCCTCATTTTTCTTTGTAAAAATTTGGAATTTTGATTGCTTTCAGTTCTGTTATCAGGCTTGTGTTATTGAATCTGATGTGTGTGCCTTGATGCTTTGGATGGTTTAAGATTGATTTTGAGTGGAATTTCAAAAATTTGTTTAGTCTTTTTTATTGTTCATCCTCTTCTTGCTCGTTGGTTGTGTTTAGGAAGGATTTCTTGTTTTCTAAAAGTTAGGGTGCTCATTGAACTCTCTTTTCATTGCATGTACTAAAATAAGAACATTAGATTAACTTCTAGATTTCATTTCTTGCTTGCATATTAAACTTCTTTTTCTTCCCTTCAAAAAAGAAAAGTTTTGCTTGAGATTAGGACATCATATTTGAGCGTTGGATTCGGGTTTTCTGATTGGCTTCATAAGCTTTCAGGACCTTTTCGATCTTTCATCTCTCATGCATATAGGACTATCTTGATCAAAATTAAAAAAATGGTAGTTTTAAGTTAGATTTGCTTATGTTTTTAAGAAATTTGAAAAGATAGAGTGCATTGGCATATAGGTGTGCTTGGTGTTGTTCTTTTAGGAAAAGAGATTCTCACCCTTCCCATTTACTTTCAGAAAGAAGAATTTGGTTTGTAGAAGTATTTTCTTGTCTGTTATTTGATGTTCATGACTGTTGATTGGTATGATTTTTGGTCTTGAAACAAAAAGAAAAAACACTCTCTTCCCTCCCGTAAGTAGGCATATTGAACGGTAAAGTGAATATTTTCACAAGCATACTGTATGGTTTTACTTTTTTGTCAGAACATCATGCATTCACCTAACCATACAAGTTAAAATCAACGGTAGTTGTAGGTTAAAATTTACGTAGTAACTTGAGTGATAGGTTAGAGACGTGTTCGGGTGTCGTAAAATGTAGGAGCTGTCGTTATTTGTCAGCATTACATTCTGGGACTCGCACGGTTCTTACACGTACTATCAGTATATTGAACGACCTTTCATGTACCCTTGACGTATATAGAAAGGTACTTCACATACTCGATTGTATATCGGAAGGCCCCTTGTGTACGTTTATACATTAGACAACACTACTACCGATTCGAGCTCCCATGTACCTTGAGTATATCGGGAGACCCCACTAGGGTACCTTATCTATCTAAGAAAATCCCTTTGGCCATCTCGTTTGGAGCCATACACCGAAAACAACATTCGGGGAGATTACTATGCACGTACCCTCAAGGTATATCGCGAGTGGCACCGGCTTAACAATCCTAGCGAGAGACCTGACTTTGGAACTCCTCCTATCATTTTAAGTCTGCTTGTTTTGACCTATAGTTTGAGTAGGGAAGTCTTTTGGTGTGTTTTTTCTAGATTTTCAGACCCTAGGTTAGATAGGAAATGTACACACTGGCCGAGTTAAGGCAGTCCAGGAGAGTACGGGGCTTGCCACCCGATTGTTTTTCTGTTTTAGGAGGAAATCCAATGGAAGCTATCAACTAAGGAGCTTCTACCACCTCCCAAGTGGGAGATCATGTGGTGGCGAAAAGTGGAGTACCATATTCTTCACACTCGCCTCCTTTATTCCAATAGCCTTCCCGTGAGGATTCATCACTCCATCCTCCAGTGGAAGATCATGTTGATGATACTCGTCTGGATTTTGGTCCTAATGCTCCTTTTTGGGAGACACCTATCGAACAGGCCATTGCCTCATTTGGCACCCATGTAAGTTCTCCTGAAAGTGAAGAAGAATGCAGGTAATACCGTGCTGCTATCCTCTGTGCACAGGAGGTAGAAAAGCAGATTGACCACATAATAGGCTCTTCACCAATTCGTTCCACATTCCTTCCTATGGGATATCATTCACTAGCTGATTCTATGAGACCCATTGAACCGATTATAGATCGTCCATTAACAACCCATATCCCAGGTCAAATTTCCACCCCTCTCACCTCTTATGTTATGTCTGATCCAAATCCACCCAGATCTTTTGCATCTGGGGCCCAACCTTCAATTCCTATGTCTTCAGTACCTTTGAATGCCGAGGGGAAACCCCTGGCATGGCCTATGTTATCTGATCCCAGAGTTGTACCTAGTCAAGAACAGACCTCTAACATAGAAACATATGACATTTTTTGTCCCTCCCACGCACACTAATGTGGTAAATCCCCCATCCAGTTCAGGTCAGCCCTTGGGGCACAATCTGTGGCCATTTAGTCTTCTAGTGGTTATGGTTATCAAATACCTGTAGGTAATCATCCATCTAATCCTACTGGAATTCCATTCCCTAGAAACACTTTTACGCCATGGGGGCAACCCAACTGGTCTTACATGCCAGCCATGGGAGGGATACCCATACATACTGCGGGAGATGCAGGAGGACCACCTTATGGAGGACCTCCCCCTAGGGGACCTAATGGTCCTAGAGGGCCTGGCAGTCCTCCTCATGGTCTTGGAAGTCCTAGTGGTCCTGGGGGACCTGGTGGATTTCCTCCTTATGGCTCTGGAGGGTCTAGTGGCCCTCCACCTAGTGGTTCCGGTGCCTCCGGAGGTTTCCCACCTCCTGGAGGTTTCGGAGGGTCTGGTGGTACACCTCCTCATGGTCCTTGTGGTCCTAGTGGTCCCAATGGTTCTGGTGGTCCCAGTGGCTCTGGCGGTCCTCCTCCTAGAGGCCCCAGTGGTCCTAGTGGTCCTAGTTCCAGAAATCAACCCCCCATGGGCGGATTTCCCGATAGTTCTTCCTCACAGCAACCTGTTTTTCAGTCAACCTATGACCCTACTGGTAATTTCATGCCATATCAATATTACCAGTATGTGCATCCCAATAGACAGTTACCTTTCCTTGCAACTTTGGACTTTCCTGATTTGTCCAAGTTGATTAATGATCCCATTCAACACAATCCCTCGTGGCCTCCCATTCCGGTAAAGTTACCATTGGACATTCTAAAATTTGATGGGAAGCAGGGTGAAGATCCACGAAACCATGTCATAAATTTTTATTTGTGTTGTTCCTCGAACTCTCTCATGGATGATTTTGTTCGGTTACGACTCTTTTAGTGAACTTTGACCGGTACGTTCAGGAAGTGGTCTATTGAACTCCCACAACATTCGTTTGTGGATTTTGGCTCGTTGGAAACCGTATTTCTTACGCACTTTCAGCTCCCTATTTGTTATGAAATGGGCACTGATATTTTAACTTCTCTACGATAGAACACCTCCACCCACATTTCTGATCATATTCATGAGTGGAGAAGGCAGAGAAGGATTATTAAGGCCCCTATTCTGGATCAGTTGTTAGCTGATTGGTTCACTAAGTCCTTGTTGCCTCCTATTGCCCAAGATGTGGCCATGGGTGGTGCCATTATTGAAGAGCAGGCTATTAGTCAGGCTCAGTACCTAGACTTGGTCTATTCCCAGTCTGGGACCCTTTATGACCTGATTGCTCAAGCTCCTCGCCCCAGCACTGAACCTACCAAGCCATTAGTAGAAGTACCTGTTGATGGGATTGTTGGTTCAATCCAGTCCCCATCCGCAGCAAAACCTGCCAAGCAAACCCACCCTGCTACTCCTTCGACTCCCAAGGTTTCTGCCGAGGTCAATTCTATTCAAAGTACTCAAACCTCGGGTAATAAAAAGAAAGGTAAAAATCGAAATAAAAAACCTAGAAACCAGCAGGAGACACCACAATCAACCCATAATGACAAAAACACAGGGAAAAGGAAGGTTAAATACCCTTGTCTATTATGTGGTGGTGACCACTCCTCTAAGGAGTGTCCCCATTGGGATGAAATCTCCTAGTTTTTGAAGTCTAACCCCGCACCTGCAGTACTTACGGATCCCTTCCCCTCTCAACAACAGCTGGTAGACCATATGTCGAACCAGGGTAACTCCAGTTCATCAGAGGAAATTCGTATGATGTCCTCAGATACCATCCATCTGCAAACTCGAAGCCAGAATTATGATAAACCCGCAAATAAGCAAGAAGACCAATATTCTTTAGGGAAAGCTCTCTCCACTAGTTCTCCAGAATCCTCGTCTACTATTCCCTTGTCTATCAAGAAGCCTACTCTCGACATGATTTTGCGCCCACCAAAGAGTACTCTTCGGAAGGCTATCTTTAATCCCAATGCCTGAGTTGCTCAATTCTATAATGTGGTTGAATATCTTGCTCAGGCACCTTGTGCGATGTCTTCCCTAGAAGTACTCCAAAGTTTCCCTACACAGTGTAAGAACTTGACTGCATTAGGAGCTGTAGACTCCGATAACACTAACTTGATTCACTTCAATGTTGAGAACTATAAACCTATATTACCTCATAAACTTTCTTTTCAGATCATTACGAAAGTAGTGGGAAAGAAAGTCTTTCGAACGGTACTAGATGAAGGAGCTTCGACCTCGGTGTTATTTCTGACTTGTTGGAAAGCTCTTGGCTCTCCCGAGCTTGTTACATCACCTACGACTCTTAAAGCCTTTGATGGATGAGGATTCCAACCCCATGGCCTCATATCAGCCCTAGCGGTCGAGCTGGGGGGAAAAACCATTTCCATCCAAGTAGAAGTGTTAGATACCCCTTTAGATTATAACCTCCTTTTAGGAAGGAATTGGTTCTATGCCATGAATGTCGTTGCTTCAATAGTATTTCGAACGGTCCAATTCCTACATCTCGGGAGAATTGTTACTATTGAATAGCTTGATTTCTATACACCGGATGTTACTACCTCAATGGCTAATAACATCCCCATGTTAGGTCAGTCCCCTCCTCCTTACCAATCGATTGGGGTAGGTATGCTGAAGGATTCATCCCTTATGGGGATTTTCCCCTCCACTCCTCCTAGCACAGATATCACGATAGTACATATGATCGCTTCATTTGATATTGAACCCAAGGGCACAAATGTTGTTGAGTCCACCTTGTTCAGCTCGTACAAAGCTATGTATGACACCATTCAAACTTGTTCCGATGATCACACTAATGACATTCATTTAGTGGCTTTGGATTTTTACCATTTACCGTACTGGTTAGCACCTTCTCTTCCGGTTCTAGACTATCTCTTCGTGACTTTTCCTTCCGACAAGTCCATTATAGAGATCATGAACACGAGTGAGCCCATTTGGGAGGATCACCATCATAGATCCATGTTCCTCCCCAATACCAGTTTGGGCAGCTATGATTTTGCATCCTTGTTTCCTACTGATATTGTCAACCTTCCGCAAAGTCCTATATTGTTGCAAGATAAAGATTCTAAAGGAAAACTTTGCAACATTACTCAGACAAACCCAATTGATATATCAGCCAAGCCTGATGTTATTGAGCATGTTCATGTTGGGCAGAACTGCTCCACAGATGAATCTGAAGCATAAAAGGCACTTTTTAAGGAATTTTGTGATATTTTTGCCTGGTCCTATGAAGAGATGCTGGGGATTGACCCTTCCATTGTGGTCCACGAGATTAAAACGTATCCCACGGCTAAACCTGTCAGGCAAAAACTTAGGCAAGTCCATCCTAGGAAGGCCGCAGCTTTTAAAGCTGAGATTGAGAAACTTCTGAAAGCTGGTTTTATTTATCCTATACCTCTAACGGAATGGGTATCGAATGTTGTCCCTGTCAATAAAACGTAGGGCACCATTAGATTCTGTATCAGCTTTAGGGATTTAAATAAATCTTGTCCCAAAGACAACTTTCCTACCCCGCACATCGATCAGATTATCGACAACTATGCTAGAAGTGTCATCTTTTTATTCATGGATGGTTTTTTCGGCTACAATCAGATTGAGATATTGCCCGCCGATCAGCATAAGACGACATTCATTTTCCCATGAGGAACCTTTGCGTATAAGAAGTTACCTTTCGGCTTGAAACACGCTGGCACCATGTTCCAGTGTGTGATGTCCTATGTGTTTCACAACATTAAACATATTGTTGAACCATACCTTAACGACCTCCCTGCTCATTCACAACGATGGGTGGACCACCCTGGTCATCTTCGAGACATATTCCTGAGATGTCGTCATTATAATATACGGCTCAATCCGCATAAATGTGTTTTTTGCGTTGAGACGGGACGTTTGTTTAGATTTGTGGTATCCAAAGATGGCATCCAGATTGATCCTTTTAAGATTGCCACCATCATTAATCTACCAGCCCCAACCACCATCCTTGAACTCCAAATTTTGCAGGGGAAGGCAAACTTTCTTTGCCGTTTTGTGTGCAATTTCGCTAAGAAAACGCATGGTTATATGCTTCTCCTCAAGAAGAAAACTCCATTCTTCTGGGATGACTAGGCCCAATGCGCCTTTGATAGTCTTAAGCATGCTCTGACTCATTCACCCGTGATACACCCCCTAGACTATTCAAAATATTTTCTCTTGTATATTGCTGCCTCTGCTACTACCATCGCCATGGTTTTAGTGCAGGACAATCTCCATGGTCAGGAGCATGTCATTTATTATGCCAGTAAGAATCTTATTGATTCTAAAACCTGTTATTCACATGTGGAGAAGCTAGCTTTGGCCACGTTCATTGCTGTGCAAACATTTCATCACTACATTCTGCTTCGCACTACCACAGTATTGGCAAACCAGAACTCGATGTACTACATTTTGACTCATCAGGTACTTGGGGGCAAGTACTCCCATTGGATCGTCATCCTTCAGGAGTTCGATCTTGAGTTTGCCAAGGCTACATCAAAGAAATCCTTGGTTTTTGCCAAGCTTATATATGACCTTCCTCGTGCTACCACATAATCTGAGCCCAGTCATTCATTTCCAGATGAATTCCTATTCCTAATTAGCACTATTGATCCTTGGTATGGAGATTTATTGATTTATCTCCAGACCCAGCGTTTTCAACTGCATCTATCTCGCAATGATCATCGCCGCTTTCGTCACCACGTGAAATACTACCTCATCTTGCATGATACCTTGCATACACGTTGGATTGACTCCATTCTCTGGCGATGCCTCACTCATGAGGTGGCTAAACACATGTTAAATGATTGCCACTCTGGAGGATGTGGTGGTCATTTATCTGGGATGGCTACATCCTAGAAAATTCTTCGTGCTCACTATTTCTGGTCTTCTGTCTTCAAAGATGATCATGAGGCTGTTAAGAAATTCCCACCATGCCAACATTTTTATCCCAAAAAGCGCACCCATCCTGCTCCATTTCACCCCGTCATTTCCATTGGCCCTTTTTCCAAATGGGGGATTGACTTCATGCATTGTAAACCTACCTCAGCCAGGGGGCATGGTTACATCATCGTAGCCGTGGATTATTTTACAAAATGGGCTGAGGCCATGCCTACATATGCAGAAGATGGTAAGACTATCGCTCTCTTCTTGTTCAATCATATCATAGCTAGATTCGGAGTTCTGCAGTCCATCATCACTGATCACGGATCCCATTTCCATAATCAAATGATGGAGGAATTGAGTGCCAAGCTAGGTTTTCGCCATGAAAACTCTACATCATATTATCCGCAAGCTAATGGTCAGGTAGAGGCCATTAACAAGGTTTTGAAAACTATGCTTCGTCGGATGGTTGGAGATCATAAATCCAATTGGCATCTTGTTCTTTTTTCTGCTCTTTGGGCTTATCAAACTTTCATGAAAACAACTACTGGTTTCACGCCATTCCAGCTTGTCTATGGACTCGAAGCTGTCTTTCCTATCCAATGTCAGATTCCATCTTTACAACTCGCCGTTGAACTTCTCCCAGACACTTCTACAAAGGAAGTGATATTTTTGTACTTGAATAACCTTGATGGGACTTGTAGAGATGCTGCCTTGGCTAATGAGGCACATAAGAAACGCGTCAAGGCACAGCACGATAAATCCGTCCAGCCCCGTGTTTTCAACGAGGGTGACCTAGTTTTGACTTATGACCTGAGATATGACAAGCTAGGAAAGGGTAAGTTTGAGTCTATGTGGTATGGACCTTTCGTTATTTCCAAGGTGTTAGAGAAAGGAGCCTATGAGTTGGTAGCTTATGATGGAATCCCCTTAGGTCAACCTCGCAATGGGTTGTACTTGAAAAGGTAATATGCCTAGGTCTTCTTGAATGGTATCTTTTATATATGTACATTGATTGACTTTGATTGTGTTTTCAATATTTTCAAGATGGTCTTGAGTTTTGGTGCCCGCATCTGTTTATACCATGTTTTGGTCATGCAGATGGTTTTCTATGGCTTCGCTGATGGTGCTTGCCACCACACCTTGAATCTAGCCTCGGCTGCTTGGGTTCGCTATTCCCCAACTGAATATTTGGTCAGTTCAAGAGCGGTTTACTTAGGTCCTGCTACTAATAACATCGCCGAGTATGAATCAGTCATCGGTCTACTGACTGAAGCTACCTCCCAGGATGTCCGTGATCTAGTAGTTTTGATGGACTCTCAGCTCATGGTTTGTTATTTAAACCATATCTACACCATTAGGAACCTGGTGCTCCTCCGTCTCTTTCAAAGGGTACGTTTGTTAGAAAGATCATTTGGAACCATTACATATAGGAATATCCCCAGGGAACATAATGTAGTTGCTGATTCATTGGCTAATTACATCCTGTATTGGCATATTGCCCATTCATGACGTTAATCAAACATGGTACATTGTAAAGAAATATTTAAAGACACATAGAACTCATAGAAAATGCATTCATCCATTTGAAGCGTATAAACATCATGTAAAAGTCTGTATATATATATATACAAAAAATGTTACAAAAAATAGGTCCTGAGACCTCTTCTAAAGCACATAGGCTTTCAGGAAAAATCATCATACAAAAATCCTGAAGCTATCAGCTTTCAGTATACATGTCTCATCTACTAGTGGTGCTCGTGATAGCACATCACTGCTCAAGCCACCCTACGAAGTAGCCTGCTGAATCGGCCTGGTACTCCCATCATAGATCTCTGATATCTAGTCAGGAGATCATCTATGTCAGCATATGGGATGTCCAGAGTCAACCTCTTGAGGTTCTCCTCTAGTTCCTCGGTGATATCATCACCCTGTGGCACGAAGCGAGCTCCAGCTCGCCTGTCTAATGGAGATGCTCCTCTAGGCCTTGCTACTCCAACATCTGCATGAAGATGAATTGGTCTCGTCACTTATCATAAAAAATATAAAACATAAAAAACATAAAAAAATTTTCATCTTTATGGTTTCTTGTTTCTTACCAATGTCTCCCCACTGCCCTCCAGGTGGGAGTGGTAGGTCAGGATCACCTGTAAAATCTGTTCCTGAATAGGCATAGTCCTTGACCATGAGCATCTGATCCTGCAGCCATCTGAAGAACGCGTCACCGAAATTCACTCTGTTCCTACCCGCTCCTGTGTGAGCCATGACCTGGACCCGCCTCAGCATGTGGGGGTCCTGTGCTCTCAAACTTTGAAAAGTCACCTGGGGCCTCATCTGGGGGATCCGCTTAAAGAAGAAACAAGCTAAGATGGAACCAAATCTGAATTGCTTCAGCTCTCCCTGCCAACATTTAGTCAGCTGATCCTTGAAGATTGGAAGCAATGCTTCCACCTAGTTGAACACCGTAGGTGCCATTGCCTCTAGGGAATACAACATATGTTCCCTGGAAGCCTGATGTACACCCTAGCTCCCTACCACCCTCTGCATGTTGAACAGAATGATCCGTAGAGCCCTATCTGTCACTGCCTTGATGGGGATTTTCTTCCCCGATGTACCTATACTTGGTGTACAGCGTCGATCTATGATCTCTCTGGTGGTAATGTCCCTGCCGCGGGAACCTGTCAATGAGATAGGGGCGCCCTATCTCGATAGGCCAGTCAAGAAGTAGATGTCCTCTACCTCCACTGTAAGTATATGTGCCCCCACCTCGAAATACTGTTGTTCTGGATTCCACATTCGTAGTATGTGTTCCAGTAGTCTCTCATGGGACACCATGCTTGGTGTCTAGAAGAACTTTAGAAGTCCGCAGTTCTAGAGTGCGGAAATACACACCGGATTCCTTTCAGCAGCGACATCCTCATCATCATGAGTTATTTCCTTCCATATCACCATATTTTGGAATCCTAGACCTGGCAAAACAACAATGGTATACATAAATATCATCCTTAAATCATTATAAATCAAAATAATGAGCTAGTTTTGTATATATCATTGGTTAAATTTCTCCACGGCCGGCACCGCCTGTGCTCCATTGGAAATAGGTAGTGGCACTGCCTGTTCACCTTGTCTTTGGCATGGTTCTCAGGTGGTACCGCCTATCCTGCAAGGGGTAGCCGCTGTGCCCGCAAATAAGATCTTAGGGCTTGCCAAATAGGCCTAAAACCCCATCAAACCCCAAAATAAAAGCTATGAAATGAAAAAAGAAGGTCTTAGCTCTTACCTGCAACTGACAAGATTGAAAACGGACGGTGGAAACTCTTGGTATCAGCTGTGGAAGATCTGGCTAAAAATTGCTCCAAGTGCTCTCTGCCAAGAGGTAAATAGTGCAATGTTTTGTTTTTTACTATTTACTTGCCTTATATAGACATTTTTTGGGTCTGACTTAGTATAGTTTTGATATTACATCATGTTCTGGTCAAAATCTATTTGTTGTAATCCCGTAATGTTGATTTTGGATGCATTTAACACTTATTTATGAGTCGTCTGCAGGATGACTTAAGTAAAATCTTTGGAAAGTTTGTTTATGGCTTTTTCGTACTTTCACAAAATGGAAAAGGTCGTTGAGAATTTATTACAACACTTTGTCACGCTCGTTAAAATCTAGTATCAAAGTCCCGAGTCTAGTTCAAGTTCCTTTCCAGGCTCGTAAAATACCATATTGTGTAAAGAAACGTTATGGAATCTTCTTTTCACATCTTCTTTCAGACTCCTTAAACATGAAAAGATAGTCGAGTTTGTTTCCGAATCTTTCCAAGCTCGTAAAAAGTGATATTGTGTAAAGAAACTTCGTGGAGTTCTCTTTAAACCCTTTTCAGACTCCCTAAATATGAAAAGATTGTCGAGCGATCTTGTCTTCTTCACGCTCGTTAAAGTATTTGAAGAGTCATCTATCCGATGCTAGGTTATCTCTTTCTCGATTCGGACAGTACTATTTACGAGAAAGGAAAGCTCCAACCAATCATGACTAGAAGAGTTCTCTAAGGTTTGATTTTACACTTTTTCGGGCCTTAGAGACTAAATCATACGAAAAAGGATCCCCATGGAGTCTTCTTCCGTATTTGTTCAAACTCTCTAAACATAAATGATATAGAGTTTTCTTTCAGTGAACTCGTTAAATTAAACATTGCGAGACCCGTTTTGGGAACAAACCCATCCTCTCTCAGGTTCGTAAAACATATGAGACTGGGCTTGTCTTCTGACAAGATATATTGAGTGTTTGTTACCCTCTTTGAACTCGTAAAACCGAAAAGAGGCACTCATCGATCATGATGGGGGAAATGGGAAAGGGAATCATTTTGCGTATAATGGCAGTTGTTTGTCGTTACCTTTGAACATGGCACTTGTCTACACAATCATGCCAGTCAATTTGGTATTTAGCTGATCTCCATGATGATCCACTTTCATGAGTCATGCCAATCCTTTGAGTCTTTCAAAAGAATGCATTGTCCACTGTCGTATTGTGTATCTGTCCTGTCTAGTCATGCTGCCAAGTCATTTTGTCATGCTACCCGATGTTTAAAGGGAATCTGAAGAAGTCTTACCTCTGCAGTATACACAGCCTTTGTGTCAGTATCTTTGAGTCAATCATATGGTTACTATGTTCACATCATTCCAGAACTATGTTCCGAGTTTTGTGTTGTCGATGTGGGACTCATCATGGCCCTCCTTCGAAGAGACTATTCCAGTCGACGTCAGCTCATCATCCGGGAAAATAGTCTTAGAAACAATATTTAGTACCATGAGATCTGTATTCCTTAATGACAGATTCTCTCACTCTTGACATTGGTTCGCATCATTGACCTTTGATCGATAGAATCGACTGGGCATTCGACATTAGGACATCTATTCGCACTCAGTAGATTGTACTAGGGTACCTTGGCAATCATTGACATTAATGGTGATCTATCTCACACTTGTTAACGGTTCACATCATTGGTCGGTAATCAAGTGGTTTCTACCATGTTCGACTTCAGATCATTGTAATCACATGGATAGAATCGTACTTTGTGGAAGATGAGACAAAGACCCTGGGTATCTGTTCAAAAGCACTAATTGCTTTTCCCTAGGTTGCGATGGAGTTTTGTATATCTAGCATGGATCCACATTTGTATGGTGATGGCTATGCTCAAATTTGCATCTGTATGACATAGATCTACGTTGTATGTCTGGTAGCTATGTCCAAGTTTGAATCCTCTATCACATGGATCTACGCTGTTTTCTAGTAGCCATGCTTGTTTATTCCACTCATGGATCTGCCTTGTATTGGTCTACAGCTATAAGTTTGGTTACTTGTGTCTATGAGTCAACATACTGATGTACTGCAGATGCCTACTTGACTGCATGCTCCAATCGAGCCAATATTTTCATCTCCTAGCAACGGCTCGTTCTCAAAGCTCTCATTTATTGTATCACTCTAAGACTCATGCTTTGGGGGGCATCCTATTATACCAAAATCCTGTCACCATCATGTGATAAGACCTTTTACATACCTACTTGCCTTGAAATCCCAGCTTCTAGAGTGAAGACTAAATGGTTTCTTATCAGTTTATCATACAAATTCCCAGCACTGCTCATAGTCCCTTATCTAGGAGTGGTACCCCTGTTCGCACCGCCTTTCATCGGTTGTCCACAAGCGGTGCCATCGCCTGTCACCCTTGGTCCATAGGCAGTTACTACCAGAACCGCTCTATCAAAGAAGGAGAAGCACGGTACCGTAGGTAGAAGGGTAAAAAGAGAAGCTTCTTGAGGCTTCTAGATGATAAACCTCGAGATATCTCTTATCCCTACTACTGTGGGTTGGTTGAGCTTGAGATCCCTCATTCTAGGATCTTAGAGGCCACCTCACCCACTAATTTCTCAACCATCTCTATCCATTAAAGCCCTATATATCTGAGCTCATAGCCATGGTTGAGGGGAGAACATTGAAGGTATTGTTATGCTGTTGGACTGATTCTTGGCCCAAGATCATTTGGAGAGAGCATAGAGAGCTAGAGTCAGAGCTTTTGGGGATGAAGAGTTGATTTCATGGAGATGCATGTCAACACTAAGGCTTGGTTTTAAACTTCTTCATATTTCTAATGCAAGTTGATTTTATGTCCCATATATATTGTTGATGTTTGATTTCAGATATATATTGCTAGATTCCTTAGTCACTAGCATAGATTAGTAGATCATATTCTGGTTGCTTTGATCTGTTTTGTGTTGAACTCTTTTGCAGGTACACAAGTGAACTATCAAGGCCTTTAAGTCCAGATATCTACAGCGTCTAGGGGGATTTATCAACCTCTGTGATCTATTTATTCTGGATCTGAACCATTCAGACCAATAGAACACCTTGCTATCCACAGGAGGTGAAATATTCCGATCAACAGAAGTAACTTTTCCTGGACTCAAGAAGGAGGCTGGGTGGAAAATAAACTCCTCAAATCAAGTGAGGAGGCTTAAGGGGAATTAGGAAAGAGTCCGTGATATCAATGGCAAGACCTAGGAACAAATTTGACATCTCAAAAGCAATACATTGTTTAGTGTTTTTTTTTTTGGGGGGGGATTTTTGACTAGCAATCAAAAGGGAGAGTAATATCAAAGTTTTATGATGTAAATCCAATTGGTGTCAGCAACTCGAGAGAGAGTTTAATGTCCGGCAGAGAGCTGTAAATATGAAAAAATCAAGGGAGATTTTGTTAACCAACAAAAGTGTTGTTGAAAGTTGCTCAAACTTCATGATGAAATAAAAAATACTGTTGAAAGTCTTAATGTGAAAATGTTATGAATACTTAAGAAGGAAAAATTCCCTCAAGGGAAAGGATGAATGATAAATTTTAGAAGGTTACTATTTGAAATTATGATGCTAACTTGTGAATGAAAAGATGCCCATCTTAAGTTGAGGACTAGTTAAAGCATCCAAGTACTGGAGGTAAAATACATCCTCCAAAAAGTTAAGTAAATCTAAATTACTTATGAATTATTTTGAGGTTAATACTATATTAGGTTTCCTTATGAGGATAAAAGCACAAACAAAGGCTATAATATATTTCGTGAATTGCAAATGGTGTTTTGCAGAAAGGACTTGTTATTTATGTTCTAAGTTTGATTATGAATTAATGACATGTTTACTGAATAAATCTTGGAAGACCTGGTTTTGTTGCACAAAGAGTGCAGGTTATGAAGGGTAAAATTTTGTGGGAATCGTGAAAGATGGAAGATGATCAAACAAAGAGGAAAAAGAGAACAAAAGATAAACTCAAGAATACAAGACAAACCATTGAAACACATGAACACCGAGGATGATGTTAATTATGAGGGGGAGAGGATGTAACATCCCCTCAATACATGACCGAAAAAAGACAAAGCATAAGTAAAGAGAACTGTAAGTGCAAATACTAACCTCATCAAAATTATAGATGAAATTTAATAATGCAAGGAGACTGAAAGCGTGTGCAACTAAAACGATGATTGGGGACAAATTCTACTAGGGGGAGAAGAGAAAAGGATTTGGGATCCTTTGGAACCCAGTTGATGATGTTTTAGAATCATCTTAAAAACTACGAGTCCAGGTTAACTACGAGCAACTTGCGTATTTCTTGATTAAGTAAATGGATAAATGCCTATCCTAAAGAGAAAAACTAGTACTTTCAATCCGATTAATAACCTTTGGCATTTGAATGTGATAAACACATAAATAGTTATAAAATACAATATTTATTTAGTTGAAACCTCCTATAGTAAGTGGATGCCTTCAAGGTTCCCTACCATGAAGGATTTACTAAGAAAAAATAAATACCTTTGACATAAGGTAAATGTGAAATTCACCTTATAGAATTAAGGATTGCATTGTTTACAAGTAAAGGAGATTGTTGTATGACAATTAAATAAAAAGGATAACTTTAAAATAGTTCAATTAAGAAGAAAAAAGGAAAAGGTGCTAGAGTATTGATGAAAAATTTGTTTGGGTGCCTCCACTTCATAAGGCATATGTATTTACAAGTGGTAGCATACTCATTATTATCAAGCAGTGGATACAATTCGATGGAGATGGATTTGAATCCCACTCTCCCACTTGTCTTCTCGATGAAAGAAGGCACCATCTACCATCTTTGGGATTTCCACTTGTCCTCTTTAAAGATTTTTCCTTTTTAAAGGCTCACAGTTTTCTGAGGAAGAGAGATATTTTTGGAGAAGGAAGAAGAGGAGCCGAGACGATTTGAGGTTTGGGGAAGTAGAAGGAAAAACGTGAGCCAACTGGAGTCTTTAGGGAGAAATCTCAAGGTTACAGGTTGGCATAAATTTTGTTTTCATTCTGGATCTGGTAGGAGACCATGCATCTATGTTTTCAACCTGTATGCAATTCCCATTCTGTATGCACCTTTATTGGAATTTTTTGTTGTTAATTTTAGTTAGAATGGTATTGAAATTATAGCTTAGAATGCTGAAATCATTTTCTTTAGTTATTCATGGCTGCATTTTCTCTGAAACGGATCTGGAATACCCTTTGAATTATTCAGTGTCTAAGTGTAGAATTTATTTCCAAACATGATTACAGTGCCTGCGTGTACTGATGCCTTATAGATATTCTACCTTGCCTAGGTGTGGATGATTATTTCCAGCGTATGCATTTTTTTTACCGGTATACTATATAGACGTAAACGTTGTTTCCTTTCCCGCATGTGAATGATTGTTAAACTCTTTATCTATGATATACATCTAGATCGTTGAATGCACAGTGTTCAAGGTTAGATTTGGAAAAACTTGTTCTTAGTTTACAATGTTAAATGGGAACAAGAGTCTGTTTCGTTTGCATGCGATATTCCTTTAAGATCTCGAAAAAATTATTGGATCCGAATGATAGATTTCCTATTATTCCTTTTTATTTGGATCTAAATATAAAGTTGAATGTTTAATATTATCTTAAATTATATGTTGAATCCGAAGTTGCGATCATAGAATTAATGTCTACATTTTTCCTTTTTGTATGGATCTAATTTCTACTTTTCTTAAAATGTTTCCTAAAGGTAGTTTGTGCATGTGATTTCCTTATTTTACTAAATATGCATATTGATTATAGAGTGAGGGTTGAGATTCCCTTTTTAAAAATTATACACTCAAATATCCATGTTATGAAGGCTGTGATTTCCTTAAATCCGCATGTATGATGGGATCACTGCCGCAACTGGATTGTATGCTACGATTTTTCCTTTTGTATGGATGGATTCCTGTGATTATGGAAATCGTAGATCTAATTATATATAGATCTGAATATGAGTAGATATGAAGTTGTGAATATGTTATTTCCTTCCGTGAAAATCAAAATCTGAATATGAGTAAATTTGAAGTTGTGAATATGTTATTACCTGCAGTGGAAATCATAAATCTAATTATATATAGATTTGAATATGAGTTGTGAATAGGTTATTTCCTATTGTGTAAATCATAGACCTGATTATATATAGATCTAAATACGAGTTGTGAATAGGTATATATTATATTCCCTGCATTTTATATTGGATTCGTGTATTGGATCCAACGCTTAGTTTTGATGCATTCTACCTTGATTTGTACTTAGGGACCCAAGTAAAATACATTGTATAAACATGAGAAGAATCATTAATAAATAGTATAAAATTTTAGAAAGAAGTCATTCATATATGTACTAATTAAGAGAAGGTATTAATATTAGTATAGGCATATCCTACTAGGTTGCTACAAATCTATTTTTCTCTTGATTAAAGTAGGTAATGATAACTATTCACGGTGTAAGAAAGTGGTAAGATAATTATATTGCTCACTAGTGTGATTGCACCATTTAATTTGGGGTTTAGGCAATATCATACTTGTAAAGAACTAGGGTTCCTCGAGTACTACCCTATGATGAATCTGATATAAGTGTGAAAGTTGGCATGTCATTGTGTTATGAGCAAGACATAATGAGATATTAGTTGTGATTAATGTATTTTAAAATATTATGACAACTAAGAATTTTGAAGCCTTATACTCATAGGAAAGGTATCCATATATTAACTTGAAAACTCAGAGAGTTTCTATCTTTAACCTTAAACCATAGTGGATTTATCTCCCAGCTCGGGGGTGGCTTTGGATGGATAAAAATACGTCAAATAAATCCTACGGTTGGGAGAAAGGTTGTAGACACGTTTTCCGTCACCCAAGCTAAAGTCACATTAAAGAAGTACCTATAATAGTCAATTTTGTTTACATGATTATTATGTCGCTTACATGTTTTATAGCACTAACATGTATACTGAGTGTTGGCTATAGAATCTGTGACTCAAGGGTTGAAAGGCATTGAGATGGTTCTCGAAAGACAGTATAGAGTAAACTATTTGATTACGTGCTTACCTTTTTAATTAGTTTTCTTTCATTATCCCTTGTGAAGCTATATAAGGAACCCCTTGGTACATTGAAGGCATATAGAGAGATTGAGAGCAAAGAAACTATAGTCCATTGTTGCCGAAATTTGTACTTGATTATGCATCCCTTTGTCCCTTGAAGCACTTTTGTGTTCTTCCCAAGCTTTCCTTTTGCTAGTGAGCTTGCTATTGTGAGATGGAGGATTGAGGTGGTGGAGGCCCAAGTGGGGGATTCAGTTTCTCCGATTCGTAGACGTGCCGTCAGAGGTTGTATCTATCTTGTAATCTCTGATTTATATTAATAAGAACCATCTTTTCCTGTCCAATGATGTGTATTTGATTAAATATTGTGTCCATTGGAATATGTCAAATGCTTTTACATTATTGATTATATATGCTAGAATAGATCTAACACCATGATATATAGTATGCTTGTATTGTTTACTTGTTGTTGAGGAAGTATTATATCAATTCAAGCTGAAGATTGGAAAGCTCAACGGGGATCTACTTCAACTGTCCGGAATAAGGTACGAGGTCTTTGTCAAACAATGCTAAGTGCAATCTTTGTTAAATGAAAAATAGGGTATGCCACTACATGAGATGCATAAATATATATTCCTTTCTGAATGCCAATGCAATCCTTCCTATATGAAACCCTAAATACAACTCTCATCCAAGCAATCCAATGCAAGTACCTCCTCAGTTCCATATCTAAGATGCAACTACTTTGTATTTTTCAATATAAAAGAATGAAAAATGCAATAAAAGTCATCTGAAACTCTCAGTCTCTCCAGCAAGTATAAAAGACAAGCCCAGCAAGACATCGAGACTAAAAGAGTAATGCACTAATGACAAAACAAAAATGATAAATGACTAAAACTACTTTCAAATAAAAATCAATGAAAAAGCCATCTCTGGTCACAAAAGAAGCATCCGACAGACAACATCAGACCCAAGGAAGACTCAACCACACTCACAACCCACCCAGTAACTTCCCACAACATCAAACTCACCAAAAGGGAGGATGTACGCGACTATATAAAGAACAGCTGCGTATGTACGTGACTTTTGGCCAAAAATCCGCGTATGTACATGACTTTTAGCCAAAAACCCACGTATACAGAGAACGCAGTGGTAAAAAGCAGGCCAAGGCCAAACCAATAAAGGGGAGTGTCAATGGACAAACATAATATAAAATGCGACACGGAAATAGGGAGAAACCAAGAGCAAGTCAATAATATCAAGCCCATTGTACCGATAAAAACCCCCAAAGGCAAAATGACTAGGAACTCTCCAGCAGAGTTGCCAATTCTGTTACGGAGAGAAATTCCTATGGCTTGGGGTACCACAACAGACAACTTTGACTCCAGAAATCAATCTTTCCCAATATGCAATAGAAATAAAATGTCTAACACTAAAGGATCAGACCTCGTACCTTATTCCGGACGGTTGAATTAGATCCCCGTTGAGCTTTCCAATCTTCATCTTGAATTGATATAATACTTCCTCAACAACAAGTAAACAATACAAGCATACTATATATCATGGTGTTAGATCTATTCTAGCATATATAATCAATAATGTAAAAGCATTTGACATATTCCAATGGACACAATATTTAATCAAATACACATCATTGGACAGGAAAAGATAGTTCTTATTAATATAAATCAAAGATTACAAGACATATACAACCTCTGACGGCACGTCTGCGAACCGGAGAAATTGAATCCCCCACTTGGGCCTCCACCACCTAAATCCTCCATCTCACGATAGCAAGCTCACTAGCAAAAGGCAAGCTTGGGAAGAACATTAAGTGCTCCAAGGGACAAAGGGATGCAGACTCAAGTACAAATTTTGGCAACAATGGACTATAGTTTCTTTACTCTCAATCTCTCTATATGCCTTCAATGTACCAAGGGGTTCCTTATATAGCTTCACAAGGGATAATAAAGGGTCGAATCCGAGCGATCTCAAGGCATATGGAAGGCCAGGAGTCGAATGAGTTGGATCCATGTCAAGGAAAACTCCAAAAGGATTTGGATTATGCACACATCCCGATGTACGCAGTTATAGGGGTCAAACACGCGTATGTACGCGGTTATAGGTTTAAAAGCCGCGTATATCATTTTTCATATAGTTTTAGGGATGATCAAGGAAACATCAAAGGACAAAAAATGGTCCATAGGGTCTAAAGAGTTTGCAGTGGACAGGGGAAGGCCATACAAAGTGTGATTCACCTAGAGTGGTGAAATCCGCTATAACAGGAATTAACCTATGAACTGTTGTTGTGTGTTGGAGGAGTGCTCGAAAGTTGCAGTTGGTGTGTTGAAAAGAAGATTGTTGATGTTGGTGTCTTTGCATATATGTGTATCTCCATATGTATCTCTTTAAACACATGCAATCATTCAATACCAACGCGAAGACTGATTGTGGAGATAGTGGAGGTATTTTTTTGTGTGTCTACATGGAGGTATTACTAGTGAACGTGTTGGTGTGGCTGCATAGTTGGTTGCATATTTGAATTTTAGGGGATTTATTTGGTGTATGGGATTTATGTGTGAGTTGCATCCAAGAACCATAGAAATGTTTGCTTGACACTATTTTGTTGTGCATGAACCTAGTCACTAAGTATATATGCATATTTGGTGTGAAAAAAGGGTGAGGTTCTTCACTAGTGACTCTTGTTCACTCCTTGCGTTGAGGTTTCTGAATTTTAAGTGAAGTCAGTCTTGCGTGAGGCTAGGTGATATTGTTGTGACAGATTGTATTGTTGGCAATGGACAGATTCTGGTTTTGAAAGGTTGTTTGTGGGAAAAGAGTGCACATTTTTTAGCATTAATGGTTTGGTTTGAAGAAATTGAATATTTATGATTATTTTCAAATAAATATGTTGCACTACCAAATAAATAATATGGAGAAAGATTCACAGCATATCAGAGAAATATATGGAGCATGGAATTACAAACCAACCCAACCAGACCAGTTCTTTCATTTCATGGTACTAATTCCTTCATTCTAAAGTTATAAATTTATAATTGTAGACAACATAGTCTTGATCTGAGTAATACTATTAACAATTCCCTTAACTTGTGCTATATATACTATTAACTTGCAATGAACCGATTTGGAGAAAACTGTATCATATAGAATGAACTTGGGAGCAAACCAAACAAGAAAAGTTTTCTATTAACTTGCATTGAACCAATTAGGAGAGAACTCTATCTTATTAAGTTGCAAATAAACCAATATGGACCTTTGTCAATTTGGAGTGGAATTATTGGAAGGAGACCCAAAAAAACTATATGAACTTGTGATCTTGCTTAGTCGAATCTCCCTCAGCTCCTTCATTGCACCTGCAAAACAACACATGCGAACATAAGGCAAAAAAATATATATATAAATCAAATGTTAATTAGTTAAAATACATAACACACAAATAACACAGAACACACAAATAACAGTATACATACCAAATGCCTCAAAGTCAATGAGCATGTTAATGTTTATATCATCATCCAAAGTGAAAACCACTAGAGTAGAATGGAAATTTGCACAATGTACACATATGGTATACTCTTAATTGTAAACAAAATAATACAAAATTGGTTGAGAATGATCAACTTTGATATCCTCATCCAAAGTGAAAACCACTAGAGTAGAATGGAAATTTGCACAATGTACACATATGGTATACTCTTAATTGTAAACAAAATAATACAAAATTGGTTGAGAATGATAAACTTTGATCGCATCTCTTCAGAAAATTAAAATATACATATTTGAAAAGGTGATCAAGTGTGAGCAATCGCCTATCAAATTATCTGGAATGAGACTGAATATAAAATGACAAAAATGGTAAATTAAAATTTAATACATATTATAATATTATAAGGAACTTAGGAACTAAGTCTCATCATAAATAGCTAGTAGGGACAGTCAGATGGAGTAACCATTGAACCCTAATTTTCCCAGCTCAAAATAAAAAACATGTTGATTCAGATTCGTGTGGATGCCATATGGTTATATTTCAGCACTCCGTCTCCATCTAACTAAACATCTAGCAATCAATGCAGTGATTACCGTGGAATTTTAATGTTTAATCCTACAATCAATTGAAAATAGAATAGTTGGCACTCTATAGTTACTTACATTTGAACTACATATCAAGCAATAATGATGCATTCACTAAAATTTAAAAAAAGGCTTCCATATGGCGGTATGCAACTAAATTTCAGTGGCATACTCAAATAATGTCTTAATGCTTTCTTGGGTTCAAGGGCATAATACCAGAAGGCCAGGACGATGTAATAGTCTCCCTGTAAATTCTCAAACGTCTCTCTGTAAGAAAATACAATGTCCATTGCAGATAGGAAATTCATATTTGTAAAACATATAACAGAAAGCCTTTTAAATTATTATGCAAGGCGAATTAATGAATTAACTACCATCCTTTCCCAGAAATTTGCCAATGAACAGGTCGTCACTTATGCCCTTCCGCGCTCCAACAGATATGTACATGTTCTTTGCTTCTTGGCCGAGTCTGTAGAGGTAGTCCTTCCCTTCGCTATTTTTAGCATACCATGAAGACTAGGATTGTCTCTTCTGTTTTTGGGATGATTGCTTAATTTGTTCTTCAGAGTCGCCATTTGAAGCTGAATTGGAGATGCAGAATAGGAGAGAGACTCTGTTTTTACGAGAGTGAGAGGGCCTGCTTACAAGGACCAATGATGTAGTTGGGATTTGTAATGGCGTTGCAATTGATAACTTCCCCTGAGGTTTGATACCTCAAAACACTTTTGTCTAGAGAAAAAATACATCAGATCTACAAAACTTGAGCATTTTGTCATATCTACAAAACTTGAGCATTTTGTCTTCATTTCTTACAACATTACATTAAAATATGGTACAGTTCAGGTGAAATGCTCATATCTCAAAAGTGTTGTCATACCTGGCTAATTGGTATTGAATATGGATCTCTTTCCTCGAATAAGCATTTTCAGTCAACACGAATGGTATACTGTGCTCACGAATGGTGTACTATGCTCATATGGCTTTTCCTAGTACAAGTCCTCATGATAATACTGATCGTGGTCATAGCCATCACCATTGTCATGTCATTCTCATCTCTATCTCCTTTTTCTTTTCTCCTGTGAAGCTCTTGGATGTCGATTAAACCTGCTTTTGTTCACTGCACCCACATCCAACAACTTGACATGAGAAAGGAAAAACAACAACCCACCAAAATCAAAAGAAAAACAGACCAGATTAAATAAAAAACAACAAAAAGGTCAGGTCTAGGCACATGTGAAAACAACAAGGCACTTTGCTTGGTGAATAACGACTTATGTCAACCCTTATCCCCTACAGCTAAGTGTTGATGGTGTCAACATATTAAGCTAACATTCAGCTGCACTTGTACAATCTGCAACCTAACATAAAAGCATTGAGAAAACTCAGAAAATTTATTTCAATACCTAGTTATGAGACTGGTTTTAGCGACCTCCTACGAATGATCACGGGCTATGAGTTTTCTTAGAAAATTTATTTCAATACCTGTGTATTGGAAATAATGATTTGTAATATTTCGCTCATATAAGCCAACTGATTATATAAGCATACATCTCCTGGTTATGAGATTGGATTTCAGCGACCTCCTCAGAATGACCACACGCTATGAATGGCAATTGCTTAGGTAAGGAGGAGCCTAAGACAGACTTAGGTGAAGTAAATTCACATGAGACAGGGCTTCTCAAGAAAGGAAGGAATAAAGGAGTTATGGAAACCATCCTCCCATGAAGGGAGCTCTCTATTGCTTCAAGCAAGGGGAGAAGGGTATTGCTTCAAGCAGGGGGAAGAAGGGGCCAAAAGGGAATTCAAGCTTTTAAAATAAAAACATTGAGAAAACTCATAAAATTTATTTCAATACCTATGTATAGGATCCTCTGTAATTTCAGAAGCATACGTCAGACCCATATGGGAAATATAAACCATAGTTTGGATCTAAAGGACTAAAACTCACTCTCAATGCCCTATGCAAAAACAGTGGGAAATCTAGGTATCTTTACCATGTTGGACATTTTAATACAATGCATTAGAGAAAATAGCTCAAGTCAAAAGGAAAACCATATGTAGCCATGTCTAATGCGTCTAAGAGAGAAAGGAGTTTACCATTTGGAGGGTGTGAATGTGTCTAAGCATAATTAACCATTTCCATGGCCATAGCATTAGCTGAATTGTTGTTGTTGCCGTAAAACCTCCTTCTCAACGCAATTGGGAGTAAGACTCGGACTTGGTTATGCTTGTGTTTGATCATCCCTATATTAACTCATGAGTGCCATCATGGCCCTATTTGAAGTTTGCTACAAAATGTAGCAACCTTGTTTGAATTTTCTTTATTACTCTAAAAAACATTGCATGGTAAGATGAGCATCCAAACTGAGAGGCAAGCAGTTGGGCCACGCTGAGAGAGGCAAAGTAGTTGGGCCACGCTGAGCATCCAAACTGAGCGGCAAGTAGTTGGGCCATGCTGAGCATTAGATTTAAATATGCACCAAGAGGATTATGAGCACTTGGTTGTAAAACAACAACGAAAAATATATCGCAGGCTATACGATATTTAATGCGGTCGTCATGGCAGTGTGTGCCATTGGATCCAATGGCCATTGAAGTAAAATGGCCCACACTGCGACGATGACCGCATTAAATATCTTATAGGCTGTAAATTATTATTCACTGTAAAACATCTGTCCATCCCACCGTTCATAATCCAACCACACATTCCAACTGTGCATAATCCCACCGCAACAAAATTAATGTGTTGTTGTCCAATGTTTATTGAACCGAGTGTTTATGTGCTGTTGTCGAGTGTTTATTAAACATAGAGCACCACATAGCCTGAACATGCACACATTGAGTTCCACACACCCTTGGTTAACTACCACCTGGTTGAAACTTCCCATGTTCAGGAATGAGATTTTCAATGCAATGCAGCTAGTAGTCTAGAAAGCTCGAGGAGAGAAAATGCATAAACTCTATTTATTTTGGCTCATTGGTTCCACCTTTTTCTTTTCCTTCTTAATCTCCCACAAACATCCCTTCATGCTTCCACAACTTTTCCCCTTCTTTTGTCATTTATTCAACACAAGCTAAGTAAGAGGTTCTTTTACGTTAAAGGCAGGATTCATGGGAATTTTGTTTTTATAATAAAAAACACTTTACCTGAAGGCCTGGCCAATGCTACAGTTAATGTAAGGTTTGCCCAATTCACGGTTAATTCATGGGAATTTTGTTTTTATAATAAAAAACACTTTACTTGAAGGCTTGGCCAATGCTGCAGTTAATGTAAGGTTTACCCAATTCACAGTGAATTCAATGTAATTTGAAATAAATCCAATTCACAGTGAATTCAATGTAATATTTCAAAGATGAAAAAACTTGGTGTAAAGTCCAGGATTCCCAAGATATACCAAAGGGCATTTGGATTTGGATCTGAGAAAATAAATTATTCTGGCTATAAAAGTTGAGTTGGCTTAGACAGTACTATCTCTTCAACAGTTGGATAAAGGACACCGAAAGCATAATCGCAAATATGCAAATCAAGAGTCTCCAGATTTGAAGGTAGTCACGATGTGACCAAGTTACTACATATCAGTACTGGGAGCACCAATATTAGAATCAACGTGCCCCCACATGTGAGACACATGAGTCAGAGATCGGGAGTCTTCTTGTTGCCTCCTAACTCAAGCTGCTTCATAAGGTGAGCCAACCGGACTGGACCCCAACAAAATTAATGCATTTTAAACCAACACAAGAAGAAGCCAAGTTTTCTATTCATTTTAGATATACCGAAATTATTTTCAGTGTTTCATTTCCCTAGCTTTGGGGGTATGCTAGTAATTCTTAATTCTTGAATCACGTCGAGGTAGATACTATGAGGTTACGCTGAGAGGAGACTAAGAATCCTTATATCCTATGATTCATTAATACGACAACTGAACTAAAACTAAAACAAAAATTTTCAAAACCTCTGCCGGCAAAGCCTCCCTTTCCAATTCGTATTAATGCTCGAAAAGAAAGGATGTTTATGTGCGAATTGAAATCTGATCCAAGATTGAATCCAGGTTAAGGAAAATTGAAGGGAGAAGAAGAGTCTAAGCTTACGGTTTTGAATGAATGATAATAGAAAGGAAAACAAAAATTGCAAAAAAAAAACAATGGCTAAGGCCTCACTGAAACTGAATGTTCAATGATTTAGGCATATAACCTTGAATCTGTATAGAACAAAAGAGAAGCCTCTACAAAAACTATAGAGATTGTAACTAGATCCAAAAGGAAAACCAGGGGCGAGACTATATTTTTTATATCATTTGTATTTTCCAATGACTCTGCATTTCTCGTCACATCCACTCATCTACCAAGCACCGAAATGTTTTTGAGAATGCTTGACCTTGGTAGAGTGGATGAAATGCTTCAACAAATACCGATGTCTTTAAATACGCGGAAAAGCCTAGTCTGGAGATAGTCGAAGGTAAGGAACATGTGTTGGGTTCCATAAAAACAAGAATCTAGGATTGTGGATATACGAAAGAATCTAAGAACCAAGAATACGTCATAGAAACTTTGAAACTATGAAACCAACCATAGAAACAACACAACTGTGGAACCCGCTCGAAAGAAGAAGCAGACTAAAATGGAGCCAAAGCCAAACTGCTTTAGCTCTCCCTACCGACACTTAGTCAACTGATCTTTGAATATGGGAAGCATGTCTTCCACCCAGTTGAATACCGTGGGTGCCATGGCCTCTATGGCATACAACATGTGTGCCCTACAAGCCTGGTGCACACCATGACTCCCTGCCACCCTCTGCATAGTAAATAGGACGGTCCATAGGGGCCCATCCGTCACTCTTCTCTGATGGGGATTTTCTTCCCTGATGTCCTCGTCCATAGAACACAGTGACGATCTATAATCTCTCGAGTGGTAATATCCCCTCCACGGGAACCTGTCAGTGAGATGGGGGCACCCTGTCTCGAGAGACCAGTCAAGAAGTAGATGCCCTCTACTTTTACTGTAAGAATATGGGCCCCCATCTGCAGTATGTGTTCTAGTAACCGCTAGTGTGACACCATGCTTGGGGTCCGAAAGAACTTCAGGAGCCCACAGTCCCGTAATGCGGCAATACAATCCGCATTTCTCTTAGCAAAAACATCATCATTGTCATGTGTTCTTTCTTTCCGTATCACCATGTTTTGAGCAACCAAGACCTATCAAAAACAATCATAGCATGAATTAGAATCATCCCTAATCATTAAAAATCAAAAGAATGACTTATTTTAGCTCATGCTATTATTTTAAAATCTCCACAGCTGACACCGCCTATGCACCGTTGGAGACAGGTGGTGGCACCACCTGTCAACAATGTTATAGACGCGGTTCTCGGGTGGTACCGCGTATCCCGCAAGGGGTAGGCGCGGTGCCCTCTTTTAAGGTTTTAGGGCTTGCCATATGAGCCCAAAAACCCCACCAAAACTCAAAATAAACACTATGAAATGAAAGAATAGGGTTTTAGCTATTACCTGCAACTAACGGTGCTCCAAACGGACGGTGGGAACTCCCGGTATCAGCTGTTGAAGATCTGGCTAAGAAAGTGCTCCAAGTGCTCTCGCTATGGGTAAATAGTGAAATGATTTGATTTTTTACTATTTACATAACTTATATAGGCATTTTTGGGTCTGACATACTATAGTTTTGATATAAAATCATATTTTAGTCAAAGTTTATCTATTGTAATCCCTTAATGCTAGTTATAAATGCATTTAACACTTGTTTCTGAGCCGATTGTAGGATAAGAGAACTATAGAAAAAGCTTTGGAAGTTTGTTTACGGCTTTTTTGCACTTTCATAAAATGGAAAAGGTCGATGAGTGTTTATTACGACACTTTGGTCATGCTCTTTAAACCTAGTATCAAAGGTCCGAGTCCATTTCAGTTTCTTTCCAGGCTTGTAAAAAGTTGACATTGTGTAAAGAAGTGTCATGGAGTCTTCTTTTCACCTCCTTTTCAGGTTCCTTAAAGAAGAAAAGATCATTGAGTCTGTTTTTGATTCTTTCAAGGCTCATAAAAAGTGATATTGTGTAAAGAAACCTCATGGAGTTCTCTTTAAACTCTTTTCAATCTCCCTAAATATGAAAATATTATCGAGCAATCTTTTCTTCTTCACACTTGTTAAAGTATTTGAAGAATCGTCCGTCCGATGGTAGGTTATCTCTTTTTCGGTTCGGATAGGACTATTTACGAAAAAGGAACACTCCAGCCAATCATGACTGGAAGAGTTCCCTAAGGTATGATTTTATAATTTTTCGGGCCTTAGGGACTAAATTATATGAAAAAGGACCCCTTTGGAGTCTTCTTCCATAATCGTTCAGACTCTCTAAACATGAACGATACTGAGTTTTCTTTCAGTGGACTCATTAAATTAAACATTGAGAGACCCATTTTGGGAACGAACCCCTCCTCTCTCAGGTTCTTAAAACAAATGAGTATGGTCTTGTCTTCCAACAAGCTATATCGAGTGTTTGTTACCCTCTTTAAACTCGTAAAACCAAAAAGAGGCACTCATCGACCATGATGGGGGTAATGGAAAGGGAATCATTTTGCAAACAATGACAGTTGTTTGTCATTACCTTTGAACATGGCACTTGTCTGCACATCATGTTAGTCAATTGGGTATTCAGCTAATCTCTGCAACGATCCACTTTCATAAGTCATGTCACTCCTTTGAGTTTTTCAAAATAATGCATTGTCTGCTGTCGCACTATGTGTTTTTCCTGTTCATTCATGCTGCCAAGTCTTTTGTCATGTCGCCCGATGTTCAAAGGGGATTTGAAGAAGTTTTACCTCTGCAGTCCACATAGTATTTGTGCCAGTATTTTTGAGTCAGTCTTATGGTTACTACATTCACATCATTCCAGAACGATGTTCCAAGTTTCATGTCGTCGACGTGGGACTCATCATGGCCCTCCTTCGACGAGACTTTTCCCGTCGACATTAGCTCATCATCTAGGAAATAGTCTTAGAAACAATATTTGGTACCTTGAGATCTGAATTCCTTAATGACAGTTTCTCTTACTCTCGACATAGGTCCACATCATTGAATTTTGATCAATAGAATCAACTGGGTTTTCGACATCAGGACATCTATTCGCACTCAGTAGATTGTACTAGGGTACCTTGGGAATCATTGACATTAATGGTGATCTACCTCGCACTTGTTAACGGTTCACATCATTGGCCGGTAATCAAGTGGTTTCTACCATGTTCGACTTCAGATCATTGTAATCACATGGATATAATCGTACTTTGTGGAAGATGAGATGAAGACCCTAGGTATTTATTTAAAGAACTCATGTCTTTTTCCCAGGTTGCGATGGATTTTTCTATATCTAGCATGGATCCACATTTATATGGTCGTGGCTATGCTCAAATTTGCATCTATATGACATCGATCTACATTGTATGTCTGGTAGCTATGTCCAAGTTTGAGTCCTCTATCACATGGATCTACGCTATATTCTAGTAGCCATGCTTGTTGATTCCTCTCATGGATCTGCCTTGTATTGGTCTGTAGCCATGACTTGGTTACTTATTTCTATGAGTCAAAATATTGATGTACTACAAATGCTTACTTGACAACATAGTCTGATCGAGCCGACATTTTCACCTCGTAGCGATGACTTTTTCTCTCAAAGCTCTTGTTTATCGTATCCTTCTAAGACTCATGCTTTGGGGGGCATCCTGTTATACCAAAATCCTGTCACCATCATGTGATAAGACTCTTAACATACCTACTTTCCCTTAATCCCAACACTTGGAGTGGAAACTGATACCATTTTGTCAATCTTTCACAAAAATGCTCAGCACTACGCTTTCCACTTTGTCCAAGAGCGGTACCTTACTTGCACCACCTATCACTTGTTATCCACAAGCGGTGCAACCACTTATGTCCCTTAGTCCATAAGCGTTTCTTACCTGAACCGCTCTGCCATTGAAGGAGAAAAACGGTACCCTAGGTAAAATGGGAAAAAGAGAATATTCTCAAGGCTTCTAGATCATGAGCCTCGTGTCTTCCCTTATCCCTATCATTGTGGGTTAGTTGAGCTCAAGATCCCTCATCCTAGGATATTAGAGGCCACCTCATCCACAAATCTATCAACCATCCCTATCCATTGAGCCTTATAAATACAAGCTCATGTCCATGGTTGAGGGGAGGACTCTTAAGGTATTGTTATGTTGTTGGATTGATTACTTGGCCTAAGCCATTAGAGAACATAGAGAGAAAAAGGTGGAGCTTATGGGGATGAGAGTGTTTGGTTTCATGGAGATGCATGTCAACACTAAGGCTTAACTAGTTGTACACTTCTCCATTTTATCTTAATGCAAAGTTGATTTCCATTCCACATTACTGTTGTTGTTTGATTTCACATGTATGTTGTTCTATTCCTGAGTCACTAACATGGATCAGTAGATTATATTCTGGCAACTTTGATGTGTTTGCGTGTTTAATCTGATTGCAGGTACACAAGGTTACTATCGAAGCATCACATTCCAGGTATTTATGGCATCTAGGGAGAGTCTTCAACCTTTGTCCTTCATTTGTTCTGGATTTGAACCATTCAAACTAGTGGAACACCTTACTGTCCACAGAAGGTGAAATATTCAAGCTAACAACATGGAGTAAAATTAAACCAAATGTAAGTCACTTTTGTGTGTTTGGTTGTGAATCATGGGCTCACATTCCGGATGAAAAATGGAAAGCATTACAGCCTAAAAGTAAAAACTGCATATTTGTTGGATATTCTAAAGATGTAAATGGTTATAGAATTCTTCAGCCACATTCTCATGATATAATCATTAGAAGAGATGTGAAATTTGATGAAAATCTCTTGGCCTATGAGCCTAACTTGGTGGGTGTGCCATCTTTGGCTTGCGAGCCTGATTCGACGATTGTTCCTTCTTCTTCTTCTTATTCTTCCAACTTCCTTGATAGGTTTCCAACTTCAATTTCTGATGATGACAGTGAGGATGAAAATCCACCTCCACCTGCTCATGTTCCTCTAGTTGCACCAGCACCAATACTTCCTCAATGGGTCCATTCAGCATGAGAAGCAGCTGGTAATCTTGACGGTGATCCTAGAGATCAACGTCGAACTCGTTCTCAATTTTAGCGAGCCTCTTCTCTTTTGGCTCAAGTTTCCAAGAATCATGATCCAGAAACTTTTGCAAAAGCTTCAGGAAATCCAGATTGGGATGCAACTATGGATGAAGAATATCGTTCCTTAATGACGAATGATGCTTGGGATCTTGTTCCTCTTCCAAAAGGAAGAAAACTTGTCAGATGTAAATGGGTCTACAGAACTAAGTATGCATCAAATGGAAGTGTTGAAATACTTAAGGCAAGGTTAGCTTCCAAAGGTTTTTCCCAAGTTGAAGGGATTGACTACAATGAAACCTTTGCTCTTGTTGCAAAAATGAAATCCATCTACCTTGTTCTTTCCCTTGCATCCTTATAGAACTGGGAAGTTCATCAAATGGATGTCAAGTTTTCCTTTTTACATGGTGATTTACAGGAGGAAATTTACATGGAACAACCTCCTGGATATGTTCAGGATAACTCTAGCCTTGTTTGACGCCTTAAAAAATCCTTATATGGCCTTAAGAGAGCTCCTAGAGCTTGGTATTCCAAAATGGATAGCTTTCTCATTGACACAGGTTTTTCTAGATGCCATTCTGATCCCAATGTCTATACCAAGAAAGTAGGAAACCATGTCATCATACTTGTTCTTTATGTTGATGATATTATCCTTACTGGTAGTGATCCTAAACTTTTAACCCATGTGAAATCCATTCTTAAGCAAAATTTTCAAATGTTAGACTTAGGACATTTGCATTATTTTCTTGGTCTCCAAGTCTTGCAAACCTAAGAAGGAATCTTTCTTTCCCAGTCTAAGTATGCTTGTGACCTTCCTCGTTGCTTTCACATGGAAGATTGTAAACCCTCCCCTTCTCCCTTCCAATCTAGAGTCAAAATTTCTACCACTTGTACTTCCCATGAAGTAGATTCCACCTTGTATCGTTAGCTTGTTGGTAGTCTCTTATACTTGACTCATTCTCGTCCTGACCTTTCCTTTGTCGTTGGTCATGTTTCCTGTTATATGAAAACACCTCATGAAAGTCACTGGAAAGCAGCAAAAAGAATACTTCGATATATTTGAGGTATAATTCAGTTTGGGATTCATTACCATATAGGGGGAAACTTTTGTTGGTTGGTTTCACTGATTCAGATTGGGTCGACGATCCTGATGATCGAAAGTCTACTGCAGGTTATATTTTCAATCTGGGATCTGGACCTGTCACTTGGGCTTGTAAGAAACAACAAGCTCTTTCTCTTTCTTCAGTAGAAGCAGAATATCAAGTTGCAGTTAATGCCATCTAGGAATCTTTATGGCTTCAACAGATCCTATCAGAGTTTGGATTCAAGCAGCAGCAGCCTACTCCACTTTGGTGCGACAATAAAAGTGCCATCAAGCTTTCCAAAGATTGAGTTCTATATCAACGTAGCAAACACATTGAGATACACATGCAATTCATCAGAAATCTTGTTCATGATCATGTTCTTGAAATGCTTTATTTTCCTACAGACGATCAAGTTGTAGACATCTTCACCAATTCTCTTACAGAAGTGAAGTTTTCTAAACTTCAATCTATGTTAGGAGTTTAGGAATGTGTCCTTAAGGGGGGATAGGCTCTAATGCCTCCTTCCTTCTCCTAATAGTGTCACTTTTTTAAATCCTTCAATCCTATCCCAAGTTGTTCTTAATGGGGGATGTTAGGATATTTAGACACTTAGGATTTAGTTAAGATCAACTTGTATAATATATCCGTTAGGTAAAAGTGTGTTTCTTTAGTATGCATTAGTATGCATTTGTATATATTCTAATCCGATGGTCATGATATGTTCTAGACATAGAGTGATCCGACGGTTCAAATTCTCGTAGATCATACCTACCATTGATCCGTGGCTTAACACCCGATTGGTCTATGATCTCTATTTAAAGAGCATGGAGGGTCCTTGGCTAGTCGATCGATTATGAGAAGATCATATGTAACTTTCTTTCTTTTTCATAATAAATTTCTCCAAGTAGCTATTTGGCTGGGGCCATGGACTGTTTCCCTCTCGAGTGTTTTAACCACGTGACAAACATCGGTGTGTTGATCTGTGATCTATTTGCGTGAAGTGGTTTCTCAAGGTGTTCGGTCTTTTGGGAGTACCTGTGTACCCGAATAATAGTAAGAAGGATGACTTGTTATTATTACGCTTAGGGAAAATATCTTCTTAAAAAAATTGATTTTTTTTGTTACACACAGTGGTGCTAACAAATGAATTTGGCAGATGACCAACATTATTGGAACTTGATGAAAGACAAGAGAGAAATATAGTATGCATGGTAAGCATATGGTAAAAATATGAATAAAGATCAAGGACTCGTGAACAACTATGTTAAAGCATGAGTAAGAAAATAGGTGAACCTATTTGATGTTATTTTATTACATGTTGTAATTATCAAATACGTAAGAAACAATAAATTATTGATGGTTGAAAGAAATTTTCCTGGACTCAAGCAGGAGGTTGGGTGGAAAAGAAATTCCTGGACTCAAGCATGGAGGCTTGAGGGGAAAATAACCTCTTCTCTGAGGGAACACCAAGGGGAAAAATTGAGGATCCCACTCTACTTTGTTGAAGTTGTTATACCAAAATCCTGTCACCATCATGTGATAAGACCTTTGACATACCTACTTGCCCTGAAATCCCAGCTTCTGGAGTGAAGACTAAATGGTTTCTTATCAGTCTATCATACAAATTCCTAGCACCACTCATAGTCCCTTATCTAAGAGCAGTACCCCTGTTCGCACCGCTTTTCATCGGTTTTCCACAAGCAGTGCCACCGCCTATCACCCTTGTTCCATAGGTGGTTACTACCAGAACCACTCTATCAAAGAAGGAGAAGCACGGTACCCTGGGTAAAAGGGTAAAAAGAGAAGCTTCTCGAGGCTTCTAGATGATAAACCTCGAGATATCTCTTATCCCTACTACTGTGGGTTGGTTGAGCTCGAGATCCCTCATTCTAGGATCTTAGAGGCCACCTCACCCACTAATTTCTAAACCATCTCTATCCATTAAAGCCCTATATATATGAGCTCATAGCCATGGTTGAGGGGAGAACATTAAAGGTATTGTTATGCTGTTGGACTGATTCTTGGCCCAAGATCATTTGGAGAGAGCATAGAGAGATAGAGTCGGAGCTTTTGGGGATGAAGAGATGGTTTCATGGAGATGCATGTCAACACTAAGGCTTGGTTGTAAACTTCTTCATATTTCTAATGCAAGTTGATTTTCTGTCCCATATATATTGTTGATGTTTGATTTCAGATATATATTGCTAGATTCCTTAGTCACTAGCATAGATTAGTAGATCATATTCTGGTTGCTTTGATCTGTTTTGTGTTGAACTCTTTTGCAGGTACACAGGTGAACTATCAAGGCATTGTATTCCATATCTCTACAGTGTCTAGGGGGAGTTATCAACCTCTGTGATCTATTTGTTCTGGATTTGAACCATTCAGACCAGCAGAACACCTTGCTGTCTGCATGAGGTGAAATATTTCGATCAACAAATTTGGTGACTCTGATGGGGAGTAGTTGTATTCAGTTGTTCTGATCGTCCTCAGTCTGCAACTCTTGTCCAAATCCAGGCTCTATTTTCTTCAACTCTTTACAGTCAGATCTACTTTCTGATTTGTATTATTCGAGTTTGAAATTTCCAGATCTGTTAAGATCTGAGTTATTTCAGTTTTTTATGCTTTGTTATCATATTCAATTCGACAGTATCCATCTTGATCTAGTCTGTTTTTTATCTGATCCATTGTTCTCTTTTTGTTTTGGCCGTCCATAGGGAACTGCCACAATGCTTTGTACAAGGAATGGCGCAACCGCCTGAACACAGTGGATAGTAAGCGGTGCCACTGCCTGTATTTGGTTAGCGAGGAGCGGTGCTGCTTTGGAAATGCTCTTACCACATCTACAAAGTGCGGTACCAGGTAGGCATTAGTCCAAAACCCCTTTTTCCTCATTTTTCTTTGTAAAAATTTGGAATTTTGATTGCTTTCAGTTCTGTTATCAGGCTTGTGTTATTGAATCTGATGTGTGTGCCTTGATGCTTTGGATGGTTTAAGATTGATTTTGAGTGGAATTTCAAAAATTTGTTTAGTCTTTTTATTGTTCATCTGCTTCTTGCTCGTTGGTTGTGTTTAAAGAAGGATTTTTTGTTTTCTAAAAGTTAGGGTGCTCATTGAACTCTCTTTTCATTGCATGTACTAAAAGAAGAACATTATATTAACTTCTAGATTTCATTTCTTGCTTGCATATTAAACTTCTTTTTCTTCCCTTCAAAAAAGAAAAGTTTTTCTTGAGATTAGGACATCATATTTGAGCGTTGGATTCGGGTTTTCTGATTGGCTTCATAAGCTTTTAGGACCTTTTCGATCTTTCATCTCTCATGCATATAGGACTATCTTGATCAAAATTTAAAAAATGGTAGTTTTAAGTTAGATTTGCTTATGTTTTTAAGAAATTTGAAAAGATAGAGTGCATTGGCATATAGGTGTGCTTTGTGTTGTTCTTTTAGGAAAAGAGATTCTCACCCTTCCCATTTACTTCCAGAAAGAAGAATTTGGTTTGTAGAAGTATTTGTTTGTCTTTGATTTGATGTTCATGACTGTTGATTGGTATGATTTTTGGTCTTGAAACAAAAAGAAAAAACACTCTCTTCCCTCCCGTAAGGCATATTGAACGGTAAAGTGAATATTTGCACAAGCATACTGTATGGTTTTACTTTTTTGTCAGAACATCATGCATTCAACTAACCGTACAAGTTAAAATCAATGGTAGTTGTAGGTTGAAATTTACGTAGTAACTTGAGTGATAGGTTAGAGATGTGTTCGGGTGTCGTAAAACGTAGGAGATGTTGTTATTTGTCAGCATTACATTCCGGGACTCGCGCGGTTCTTCCACGTACTGTCGGTATATCGAACGACCTTTCACGTACCCTTGAGGTATATAGAAAGGTACTTCACATACTCAATTGTATATCGGAAGGCCCCTTGTGTACGGTTATGCATTAGACAGCACTACTACCGATTCGAGCTCCCACGTACCTTGAGTATATCGGGAGACCCCACTAGGGTACCTTATCTATCTAAGAAAAGCCCTTTGGCCATCTTGTTTGGAGCCATACACCAAAAACAACATTCGGGGAGATTACTATGCACGTACCCTCGAGGTATATCGCGAGTGGTACCGGCTTAACAATCCTAGTGAGAGTCCTGACTTTGGAACTCCTCTTGTCATTTTAAGTCTACTTGTTTTGACCTATAGTTTGAGTAGGGAAGTCTTTTGGTGTGTTTTTTCTAGATTTTCAGACCCTAGGTTAGATAGGAACTGTACACACTCGCTGAGTTAAGACAGTCCAGGAGAGTACGGTGCTTGCCACCTGATTTTTTTTCTGTTTTAGGTGGAAATCCAATGGAAGATATCAACCAAGGAGCTGCTACCACCTCCCAAGTGGGAGATCATGTGGTGGCGAAAAGTGGAGTACCATATTCTTCACACTCGTCTCCCTTGGTCCAACAGCCTTCCCGTGAGGATTCATCACTCCATCCTCCAGTGGAAGATAATGTTGATGATACTCATCTAGATTTTGGTCCTAATGCTCCTTTTTGGGAGACACCTATCGGACAGGCCATTGCCTCATTTGGAACCCATGTAATTTCTCCTGAAAGTGAAGAAGAATTCAGGCAATACTGTGTTGCTATCCTCTGTGCACATGAGGTAGAAAAGCAGATTGACAACATACTAGGCTCTTCACTAGTTCGTTCCACATTCCTTCCTGTGGGATATCATTCACTAGCTGATTCTATGAGATCCATTGAACCGATTATAGATCGTTCATTAACAACCCATAGCCTAGGTCAAATTTCCACCCCTCTCACCTCTTATGTTATGTCTGATCCGAATCCACCCAGATCTTTTGCATATGGGGCCCAAACTTCAATTCCTATGTCTTCGGTACCTTTGAATGCCGAGGGGCAACCCTTGGCATGACCTACGTTATCTGATCCCGGAGTTGTACCTAGTCAAGAATAGACCTCTAACATAGAAACATCTACATTTTTTGTCCCTCCCACGCACGCTAATGTGGTAAATCCCCCGTCCAATTCAGGTCAACTCTTGGGGGCACAACCTGTGGCCATTTAGTCTTCTAGTGGTTATGGTTATCAAATACCTGTAGGTAATCATCCATCTGATCCTACTAGAATTCCATTCCCTAGCAACACTTTTATGCCATGGGGGCAACCCAACTGGTCTTACATGCCAGCCATGGGAGGGATACCCATACATACCACGGGAGGTGTAGGAGGACCACCTTATGGAGGTCCTCCCCCTAGGGGACCTAATGGTCCCGGAGGGCTTGGCAGTCCTCCTCATGGTCTTGGCATTCCTAGTGGTCCTGGGGGACCTGGTGGCTTTCCTCCTTATGGATCTGAAGGGTCTAGTGGCCCTCCACCTAGTGGTTTCGGTGGCTCTGGAGGTTTCCCACCTCTTGGAGGTTCCAGAGGGTCTGGTGGTCCACCTCCTCATGGTCTTGGTGGTCCTAGTGGTCCCAATGGTTCTGGTGGTCTTGGTGGCTCTAGTGGTCCTCCTCCTGGAGGCCTTGGTGGTCCTAGTGGTCCTAGTTCCGGAAATCAACCCCCCATGGGCGGATTTCCCGGTAGTTCTTCCTCACAGCAACCTATTTTTCAGTCAACCTATGGCCCTACTGGTAATTTCATGCCATATCAATATTACTAGTATGTGCAGCCCAATAGACAGTTACCTTTCCTTGCAATTTTGGGCTTTCTTGATTTGTCCAAGTTGATTAATGATCCCATTCAACACAATCCCTCGTGGCCTCCCATTCTGGTAAAGTTACCATTGGACATTCTAAAATTCGATGGGAAGCATGGTGAATATCCATGAAACCATGTCATAAATTTTCATTTGTGGTGTTCCTTGAACTCTCTCATGAATGATTCCATCTGGTTACGACTCTTTCAGCGAAATTTGACAGGTACGTCCGCGAAGTGGTATATTGAACTCCCACAACATTTGTTTGTGGATTTTGGCTCGTTGGCAACCGTATTTCTTACACACTTTCAACTCCCTATTCATTATGAAATGGGCACTGATCTTTTAACTTCTCTACGACAGAACACCTCCACCCACATTTCTGATCATATTCATGAGTGGAGAAGGCAGAGAAGGCTTATTAAGGCCCCTATTCCGGATCAGTTGTTAGCTGATTGGTTCACTAAGTCCTTGTTGCCTCCTATTTCCCAAGATGTGGCCATGGGCGGTGCCATTACTAAAGAGCAGGCTATTAGTCAGGCTCAGTACCTAGACTTGGTCTATTCCCAGTCCAAGACCCTTTATGACCTGATTCCTCAAGCTCCTTGCCCCAGCACTGAACCTGCCAAGCCATTAGTAGAAGTACCTGTTGATGGGATTGTTGGTTCAACCCAGTCCCCATCTGCAGCGAAACCTACCAAGAAAAACCACCCTACTACTCCTTCGACTCCCAAGGTTTCTGCCGAGGTCAATTCTATTCAAAGTACTCAAACCTCGGGTAATAAAAAGAAAGGTAAAAATCAAAATAAAAAACCTGGAAACGAGCAGGAGACCCCATAATCAACCCATAATGACAACAACACAAGGAAAAGGAAGGCTAAATACCCTTGTCTGTTATGTGGTGGTGACCATTTCTCTAAGGAGTGTCCCCGTTGGGATGAAATCTCCTAGTTTTTGAAGTCTAACCCCGCACCTGCAGTACTTACAGATCCTTTCCCCTCTCAACAACAGCTAGTAGACCATATGTCGAACCAGGGTAACTCCATTTCATCAGAGGAAATTCGTATGATGTCCTCAGATATCATCCATATGAAAACTCGAAGCTAGAATTATGATAAACCCACATATAAGCAAGAAGACCAATCTTCTTTAGGGAAAGCTCCCTCCACTAGTTCTCCGGAATCCTTGTCTACTATTCCCTTGTCTATCGAGAAGCCTACTCTCGACATGATTTTGCGCCCACCAAAGAGTACTCTTCGGAAGGCTGTCTTTAATCCCAATGCCCGAGCTGCTTAGTTCTATAATGTGGTTGAATATCTTTCTCAGGCACCTTGTGCGATGTCTACCCTAGAAGTACTCCAAAGTTTCCCTACACAGCGCAAGAACTTGACTGCATTAGGAGCTGTAGAACTCGATAACACTAACTTGATTCACTTGAATGTTGAGAACTATAAACCTAGATTACCGCATAAACTTGATTTTCAGATCATTATGAAATTAGTGGGAAAGAAAGTCTTTTGAACGGTACTAGATGAAGGAGCTTCGACCTCGGTGTTATCTCTGACTTGTTGGAAAGCTCTTGGCTCTCCCGAGCTTGTTACATCACCTACGACTCTTAAAGCCTTTGATGGATGAGTATTCCAACCCCATGGCCTCATATCAGCCCTAGCGGTCGAGCTGGGGGGAAAAACCATTTCCATCCAAGTAGAAGTGGTAGATGCCCCTTTAGATTATAACCTCCTTTTAGGAAGGAATTGGTTCTATGCCATGAATTCCTTTGCTTCAACAGTATTTCGAATGGTCCAATTCCTACATCTCGAGAGAATTGTTACTATTGACCAACTTGATTTCTGTACGCCGGATGTTACTACCTCTATGGCTAATAACATCCCCATGTTAGGTCAGTCCCCTCCTCCTTACCAATCGATTGGGGTAGGTATGCTGAAGGATTCATCCCTTATGGGTATTTAACCCTCCACTCCTCCTAGCACAGATATCACGATAGTACATATGATCGCTTCATTTGATATTGAGCCCCAGGGCACAAATGTTGTTGAGCCCACCTTGTTCAGCTCGCACAAAGCTATGTATGACACCATTCAAAATTGTTCCGATGATCACACTAATGACATTCATTTAGTGGCTTCGGAATTTTACCATTTACCGTACTGGTTAGCACCTTCTCTTCCGGTTCTAGACTATCTCTTCATGACTTTTCCTTTCGACAAGTCCATTATAGAGATCATGAACACAGGTGAGACCATTTGGGAGGATCACCATCATAGATCCATGTTCCTCCCCAATACCAGTCCGGGCAGCTATGAGTTTGCATCATTGTTTCCTACTGATATTGTCAACCTTCCGAAAAGTCCAATATTGTTGCAAGATAAAGATTCTAAAGGAAAACTTTGCAACATTACTCAGACAAACCCAATTGATATATCAGCCAAGCCTGATGTTATTGAGCATGTTCATGTTGGGCAGAACAACTCCATAGATGAATCTGAAGCATATAAGGCACTTTTTAAGGAATTCCGTGATATTTTTGCCTGGTCTTATGAAGAGATGCTGGGGATTGACCCTTCCATTGTGGTCCACGATATTAAAACTTATCCCATGGCTAAAACTGTCAGGCAGAAACTTAGGCAAGTCCATCCTAGGAAGGCCGCAGCTATTAAAGCTGAGATTGAGAAACTTCTGAAAGCTGGTTTTATTTATCCTGTACCTCTGACGAAATGGGTATCGAATGTTGTCCCTGTTAATAAAACGTAGGGCACCATTAGAGTCTATATCAGCTTTAGGGATTTAAATAAAGCTTGTCCCAAAGACAATTTTCCTACCCCGCACATCGATTAGATTATTGACAACTGTGCTGGAAGTGTCATCTTTTTATTCATGGATGGTTTTTTCAGCTACAATTAGATTGAGATATTGCCCGTCGATCAGCATAAGACGACATTCATTTTCCCATGAGGAACCTTTGCGTAAAAGAAGTTACCTTTCAGCTTGAAAAACGCTGGCGCCACGTTCCAGCGTGCGGTGTCCTATGTGTTTCACAACATTAAACATATTGTTGAACCATACCTTGACAACCTCCCTACTCATTCACAATGATGGGAGGACCACCCTGGTCATCTTCGAGACATATTACTGAGATGTCATCATTATAATATACGGCTCAATCCGCACAAATGTGTTTTTTGCGTTGAGACGGGACATTTTCTTGGATTTGTGGTATCCAAAGATGGCATCCGGATTGATCCTTTTAAGATTGTCACCATCATTAATCTACCAGCCCCAACAACCATTTTTGAACTCCAAAGTTTGTAGGGGAAGGAAAACTTTCTCTGCTGTTTCGTGTGCAATTTCGCTGAGAAAATGCATGGTTATATGCTTCTCCTCAAGAAGAACACTCCATTCTTCTGGGATGACCAGGCCCAATGCACCTTTGATAGTCTTAAGCACGCTCTGACTCATTCAGTCATGATACACCCCCCAAACTATTCAAAATATTTTCTCTTGTATATTGCTGCCTCTGCTACTACCATCGCCATGGTTTTAGTGCAGGACAATCTCCATGGTCAAGAGCATGTGATTTATTATGCTAGTAAGAATCTTATTGATTCTAAAACCCGTTATTCACATGTGGAGAAGCTAGATTTGGCCACGGTCATTGCTATGCAAAAAGTTTGTCACTACATTCTGCTTCGCACTACCATCGTATTGGCAAACTAGAACCTGATGTACTACATTCTGACTCATCAGGTACTTGGGGGCAAGTACTCCCATTGGATTGTCATCCTTCAAGAGTTCGATCTTGAGTTTGCCAAGGCTACATCAAAGAAATCCTTGGTTTTTTCTGAGCTTATATGTGACCTTCCCCGTGCTACCACAGAATCTGAGCCCAGCGATTCATTTCCAGATGAATTCTTGTTCCTTAATTAGCACTATTGATCCTTGGTATGGATATTTATTGATTTATCTCCAAACCCAACGTTTTCAACCGCATCTATCTCGTGATGATCATCGCTGCATTCGTCACTACACGAAATACTACCTCATCTTGCATGATACCTTGTATAGATGTTGGATTGACTCCATTCTTCGGCGATGCCTCACTCATGAGGAGGCTAAACACGTTTTAAATGATTGCCACTCTGGAGGATGTGGCGGTCATTTATCTGGGATGGCTACAGCCTAGAAAATTCTTCGTGCTGGCTATTTCTGGTCTTCTGTCTTCAAAGATGATCATGAGGTTGTTAAGAAATGCCCACCATGCCAACATTTTTATCCCAAAAAACGCACCCATCCTGCTCCATTTCATCCCGTCATCGTCGTTGGCCATTTTTCCAAATGGGGGATTGACTTCATGCATTGTAAACCTACCTCAGCCGGGGGGCATGGTTACATCATCGTAGCCGTGGATTATTTTACAAAATGGGATGAGGCCATGCCTACATATGTAGAAGATGGTAAGACTACCGCTCTCTTCTTGTTCAATCATATCATAGCTAGATTTGGAGTTGCGCAGTCCATCATCACTGATCACGGATCCCATTTCCGTAATCAAATGATGGAGGAATTGAGTGCCAAGCTAGGTTTTCGCCATGAAAACTCTATGTCGTATTATCCGCAAGCTAATGGTCAGGTAGAGGCCATTAACAAGGTTTTGAAAAATATGCTTCGTCGAATGGTTGGAGATCATAAATCCAATTGGCATCTTGTTCTTTTTTCCGCTCTTTGGGCTTATTGGAATTTCATGAAAACAACTACTCGTTTCACGCCATTCCAGCTTGTCTATGGTCTCGAAGCTGTCTTTCCTATCCAATGTCAGATTCCATCTTTACAACTCGCCGTCGAACTTCTCCCAGACACTTCCGCAGAGGAAATGAGATTTTTGTACTTGAATAACCTTGATGAGACTCGTAGAGATGATGCCTTGGCTAATGAGGCACATAAGAAACGTGTCATGGCACAGTACGATAAATCCGTCCAGCCCCGTGTTTTCAATGAGGGTGACCTAGTTTTGACTTATGACTTGAGATATGACAAGCTAGGAAAGGGTATGTTTGAGTCTATGTGGTATGGACCTTTCGTTATTTCCAAGGTGTTAGAGAAAGGAGCCTATGAGTTGGTAGATTATGATGGAATCCCTTTAGGTCAACCTCGCAATGGGTTGTACCTGAAAAGGTAGTATGCCTAGGTCTTCTTGGATGGTATCTTGTATATATGTACATTGATTGACTTTCATTGTGTTTTCAGTATTTTCAAGATGGTTTTGAGTTTTGGTGCCCGCATCTGTTTATACCATGTTTTGGTCATGCGGATGGTTTTCTATGGCTTCGCTGATGGTGCTTACCGCCACACCTTGAATCTAGCCTCGGCTACTTGGGTTCGCTATTCCCCAACTAAAGATTTGGTCAGTTCAGGAGCGGTTTACTTAGGTCCTGCTACTAATAACATCGTCGAGTTTGAAGCAGTCATCAGTCTTCTGACTGAAGCTGCCTCCCAGGATGTCCGTGATCTAGTAGTTTTGATGGACTCTCAGCTCGTGGTTTTCCATTTAAACCATATCTACACCATTAGGAACCTGGTGCTCCTCCATCTCTTTCGGAGGGTACGTTTCTTAAAAAGATCATTTGGAACCATTACATATAGGCATATCCCCAGGGAACATAATGTAGTTGTTGATTCATTGGCTAATTACATCCTATATTGGAATATTGCCCATTCATGACGTTAATCAAACATGGTACATTGTAAATAAACATTTAAAGACACATAGAACTCATAGAAAATGCATTCATCCATTTGAAGCGTATAAACATCATGTAAAAGTCTGTATATATATATACGAAAAATGTTACAAAAAATAGGTCTCGAGACCTCTTCTAAAGCACGTAGGCTTTCAGAAAAAATCATCATACAAAAATCCTGAAGCTATTAGCTTTTAGTATACATGTCTCAACTACTAGTGGTGCTCGTGATAGCACATCACTGCCCGAGCCACCCTGCGAAGTAGCCTGCTAAATCAGCCTGGTACTCCCGTCGTAGATCTCTGATATATAGTCGGGAGATCATCTATGTCAGCATATGGGATGTCCAGAGTCAACCTCTCGAGGTTCTCCTCCAGTTCCTCGGTGATATCATCACCCTGTGGCACGAAGCGAGCTCTGGCTCGCCTGTCTAATGGAGATGCTCCTCTAGGCCTCGCTACTCCAACATATGCATGAAGATGAATGGGCCTCGTCACTTATCATAAAAAATATAAAACATAAAAAGCATAAAAACATTTTTCATCTTTAGGGTTTCTTGTTTCTTACCAATGTCTCCCCACTGCCCTCCAGGCGGGAGTGGTAGGTCAGGATCACCTGTAAAATCTATGCCTGAATAGGCATAGTCCTCGACCATGAGCATCTGATCCCGCAGCCATCTGAAGAACGCATCACTGAACTTCACTCTGCGCCTACCCGCTCCTGTGCGGGCCATGACCTGGACCCACCTCAGCAGGTTGGGGTCCCGTGCTCTCAAACTTCGAAAAGTCACCTGGGGCCTCATCTGGGGGACCCGCTTAAAGAAGAAACAAGCTAAGATGGAACCAAAGCCGAATTGCTTCAGCTCTCCCTACCGACATTTAGTCAACTGATCCTTGAAGATTGGAAGCAATGCTTCCACCCAGTTGAACACCGTAGGTGCCATTTCCTCTAGGGCATACAACATATGTGCCCTGGAAGCTTGATGTACATCCTGGCTCCCTGCCACCCTCTGCATGGTGAACAGAATGATCCGTAGAGCCCTATCTGTCATTGCCTTGATGGGGATTTTCTTCCCCGATGTACTTGTACCTGGTGTATAGTGTCAATCTATGATCTCTCAGTGAGATAGGGGTGCCCTGTCTCGATAGGCCAGTCAGGAAGTAGATGTCCTCTACCTCCACTGTAAGTATATGTGCCCCCACCTCGAAATACTATTGTTCTGGATTCCACATTCGTAGTATGTGTTCCAGTAGTCTCTCATGGGACACCATGCTTGGTGTCCAGAAGAACTTTAGAAGTCCACAGTTCCGGAGTGTGGCAATACACACCAGATTCCTTTCAGCAGCAACATCCTCATCGTCATGAGTTCTTTCCTTCCATATCACCATATTTTGGAATCCTATACCTGCCAAATAAACAATGGTATACATCAATATCATCCTTAAATCATTATAAATCAAAATAATGAGCTAGTTTTGTATATATCATTGGTTAAATTTCTCCACGGTTGGCACCGCCTGTGCTCCATTGGAAACAGGTAGTGGCACTTCCTGTTCACCTTGTCTTTGCCGCGGTTCTCGGGTGGTACCACCTATCCCGCAAGGGGTAGCCGTTGTGCCTGCAAATAGGATTTTAGGGATTTCCAAATAGGCCTAAAACCCCATCAAATCCCAAAATAAAAGCTATGAAATGAAAGAAGAAGGTCTTAGCTCTTACCTGCAACTGACAAGATTGAAAACAGATGGTGGAAACTCTCGGTATCAGCTGTGGAAGACCTGGCTAAAAATTGCTCCAAGTTCTCTCTGCCAAGAGGTAAATAGTGAAATGTTTGGTTTTTTACTATTTACTTGCCTTATATATACATTTTTTGGGTCTGACTTAGTATAGTTTTGATATTACATCATGTTTTGGTCAAAATCTATTTGTCGTAATCCCGTAATGTTGATTTTGGATGCATTTAACGCTTGTTTATGAGTCATCTGCAGGCTAACTTAAGTAAAAGCTTTGGAAATTTTGTTTATGGATTTTTCATACTTTCACAAAATGGAAAAGGTCGTTGACCATTTATTACGACACTTTGTCATGCTCATTAAAATCTAGTATCAAAGTTCCGAGTCTAGTTCAAGTTCCTTTCCAGGCTCGTAAAATACCATATTGTGTAAAGAAACGTTATGGAGTCTTCTTTTCACATCTTCTTTCAGACTCCTTAAACATGAAAAGATAGTCGAGTCCGTTTCCGAATCTTTCCAGGCTCGTAAAAAGTGATATTGTATAAAGAAACTTCATGGAGTTCTCTTTAAACCCTTTTCAGACTCCCTAAATATGAAAATATTGTCGAGCGATCTTGTCTTCTTCACGCTCGTTAAAGTATTTGAAGAGTCATCTATCTGATGGTAGGTTATCTCTTTCTCAGTTCGAATAGTACTATTTACGAGAAAGGAACGCTCCAACCAATCATGACTGGAAGAGTTCTCTAAGGTATGATTTTACACTTTTTCGGGCCTTAGAGACTAAATCATTGAAAAAGGATCCCCATGGAGTCTTCTTCTGTATTTGTTCAGACTCTCTAAACATGAATGATACAGAGTTTTCTTTCAGTGGACTCATTAAATTAAACATTTAGAGACCCGTTTTGAGAACAAACCCATCCTCTCTCAGGTTCGTAAAACATATGAGACTGGGCTTGTCTTTTGACAAGCTATATTGAGTGTTTGTTACCCTCTTTGAACTCGTAAAACCGAAAAGAGGCACTCATCGATCATGATGGGGGAAATGGGAAAGGGAATCATTTTGCAAATAATGGCAGTTGTTTGTCATTACCTTTGAACATGGCACTTGTCTACACAATCATGTCAGTCAATTGGGTATTTAGCTGATCTCCATGATGATCCACTTTCATGAGTCATGCCAATCCTTTGAGTCTTTCAAAAGAATGCATTGTACACTGTCGTATTGTGTATCTGTCTTGTCTAGTCATGCTTCCAAGTCATTTTGTCGTGCCGCTCGATGTTTAAAGGGAATCTAAAGAAGTCTTACCTTTGCAGTATACACAGCCTTTGTGTCATTATCTTTGAGTCAATCATATGGTTACTATGTTCACTTCATTCCAGAACTATGTTTCGAGTTTTGTGTTGTCGATGTGGGACTCATCATGGCCCTCCTTCGACGAGACTATTCCCATCGACGTTAGCTCATCATCCGGGAAAATAGTCTTAGAAACAATATTTAGTACCTTGAGATCTGTATGCCTTAATGACAGATTCTCTCACTCTCGACATTGGTTCACATCATTGACCTTTCATCGATATAATCGACTGGGTGTTCGACATTAGGACATCTATTCGCACTCAGTAGATTGTACTAGGGTACCTTGGCAATCATTGACATTAATGGTGATCTCTCTCGCACTTGTTAACGGTTCACATCATTGGCCGGTAATCAAGTGGTTTCTACCATGTTCGACTTCAGATCATTGTAATCACATGGATAGAATCATACTTTGTGGAAGACGAGACAAAGACCTTGGGTATTTGTTTAAAAGAGCTCATTGCTTTTCCCCAGGTTGTGATGGAGTTTTGTATATCTAGCATGGATCCACATTTGTATGGTCATGGCTATGCTCAAATTTGCATCTGTATGACATAGATCTACGTTGTATGTCTGGTAGCTATGTCCAAGTTTGAGTCCTCTATCACATGGATCTATGCTGTATTCTAGTAGCCATGCTTGTTTATTCCACTCATGGATCTACCTTGTATTGGTCTGCAGCTATAAGTTTGGTTACTTGTGTCTATGAGTCAACATACTGATGTACTGCAAATGCCTACTTGACTGCATGCTCCAATCGAGCCAATATTTTCTTCTCCTAGCAACGACTCGTTCTTAAAGCTCTCGTTTATTGTATCACTCTAAGACTCATGCTTTGGGGGGCATCCTGTTATACCAAAATCCTATCACCATCATGTGATAAGACCTTTGGCATACCTACTTGCCTTGAAATCCCAGCTTCTGGAGTGAAGACTAAATGGTTTCTTATCAGTCTATCATACAAATTCCTAGCACCGCTCATAGTCCCTTATCCAGGAGTGGTACCCCTGTTCGCACCGCCTTTCATCGGTTGTCCACAAGCGGTTCCACCGCCTGTCACCCTTGGTCCATAGGCGGTTACTACCAGAACCACTCTATCAAAGAAGGAGAAGTGCGGTACCCTAGGTAAAAGGGTAGAAAGAGAAGCTTCTCGAGGCTTCTAGATGATTAACCTTGAGATATCTCTTATCCCTACTACTGTGGGTTGGTTGAGCTTGAGATCCCTCATTCTAGGATCTTAGAGGCCACCTCACCCACTAATTTCTCAACCATCTCTATCCATTAAATCCCTATATATATGAGCTCATAGCCATGGTTGAGGGGAGAACATTGAAGGTATTGTTATGCTGTTGGACTGATTCTTGGCCCAAGATCATTTGGACAGAGCATAGAGAGCTAGAGTCGGAGCTTTTGGGGATGAAGAGCTGGTTTCATGGAGATGCATGTCAACACTAAGGCTTGGTTGTAAACTTCTTCATATTTCTAATGCAAGTTGATTTTATGTCCCATATATATTGTTGATGTTTGATTTCAGATATATATTGCTAGATTCCTTAGTCACTAGCATAGATTAGTAGATCATATTTTGGTTGCTTTGATCTGTTTTGTGTTGAACTCTTTTGCAGGTACACAGGTGACCTATCAAGGCCTTGTATTCCAGATATCTACAACGTCTAGGGGGAGTTATCAACCTATGTGATATATTTATTCAGGATCTGAACCATTCAGACCAGCAGAACACCTTGCTATCTGCAGGAGGTGAAATATTTTGATCAACAGAAGTAACTTTTCCTGGACTCAAGCGGGAGGCTGGGTGGAAAATAAACTCCTCAAATCAAGTGAGGAGGCTTAAGGGGAATTAGGAAAGAGTCTGTGATATCAATGGCAAGACCTAGGAACAAAGTTGACATCTCAAAAACAATACATTGTTTGATGTTTTTTTTTTTGGGGGGGGGGATTTTTGACTAGCAATCAAAAGGGAGAGTAATATCAAAGTTTTATCATGTAAATCCAATTGGTGTCAGCAACTCGCAAGAGAGTTTAATGTCCGGCAGAGAGCTGTAAATATGAAAAACTCAAGGGAGAGTTTGTTAACCAACAAAAGTGTTGTCGAAAGTTGCTCAAACTTCATGATGAAATAAAAAATACTGTTGAAAGTCTTAATGTGAAAATGTTATGAATACTTAAGTAGGAAAGATTCCCTCAAGGGAAAGGATGAATGATAAATTTTAAAAGGTTACTATTTGAAATTATGATGCTAACTTGTGAATGAAAAGATGCCCATCTTAAATTGAGGACTAGTTAAAGCATCTAAGTACTGGAGGTAAAATACATCCTCCAAAAAGATAAGTAAATCTAAATTACTTATGAATTATTTTGAGGTTAATAGTATATTAGGTTTTCTTATGACGATAAAAGCACAAACAAAGGATAGAATATATTTCGTGAATTGCAAATGGTGTTTTGCACAAAGGACTTGTTATTTATGTTCTAAGTTGGATTATGAATTAATGACATGTTTACTGAATAAATCTTGGAAGACCTGGTTTTGTTGCACAAAGAGTGCAAGTTATGAAGGGTAAAATTTTGTGGGAATCATGAAAGATGGAAGATGATCAAACAAAGAGGAAAAAGAGAACAAAAGATAAACTCAAGAATAGAAGACAAACCGTTGAAACGCATGAACACCGAGGATGATGTTAATTATGAGGGGGAGAGGATGTAACATCCCCTCAATATGCGACCGAAAAAAGACAAAGCATAAGTAAAGAGAACTGTAAGTGCAAATACTAACCTCATCAAAATTATAGATGAAATTTAATAATGCAAGGAGACTGAAAGCGTGTGCAACTAAAACGATGATTGGGGACAAATACTACTAGGGGAAGAAGAGAAAAAGATTTGGGAGCCTTTGTAACCTGATTGATGATGTTTTAGAATCATCTTAAAAACTACGAGTCCAGGTTAACTACGAGCAACTTGCGTATTTCTTGATTAAGTAAATGGATAAACGCCTATCCTAAAGAGAAAAACTAGTACTTTCAATCTGATTAATAACCTTTGGCATTTGAATGTGATAAACACATAAATAGTTATAAAATACAATATTTATTTAGTTGAAACCTCCTATAGTAAGAGGATGCCTTCAAGGTTCCCTACCATGAAGGATTTACTAAGAAAAAATAAATACCTTTGACATAAGGTAAATGTGAAATTCACCTTATAGAATTAAGGATTGCATTGTTTACATGTAAAGGATATTGTTGTACGACAATTAAATAAAAAGGATAACTTTAAAATAGTTCAATTAAGAAAAAAAAGGAAAAGGTGCTAGAGTATTGATGAAATATTTGTTTGGGTGCCTCCACTTCTTGAGGCATATGTATTTACAAGTGGTAGCATACTCATTATTATCAAGCAGTGGATACAATTCGATGGATATGGATTTGAATCCCACTCTCCCACTTGTCTTCTCGATGAAAGAAGGCGCCATCTCCCATCTTTGGGATTGCCACTTGTCCTCTTTAAATATTTTTCCTTTTTAAAGTCTCACAGTTTTCTGAGGAAGAGAGATATTTTTGGAGAAGGAAGAAGAGGAGCCGAGACGATTTGAGGTTTGGGGAAGCAGAAGGAAAAACGTGAGCCAACTGGAGTCTTCAGGGAGAAATATCAAGGTTACAGGTTGGCATAAATTTTGTTTTCATTCTGGATCTGGTAGGAGACCATGCATCTGTGTTTTCAACCTGTATGCAATTCCCATTCTGTATGCACCTTTGTTGGAATTTTCTGTTGTTGATTTTAGTTAGAATGGTATTGAAATTATAGCTTAGAATGCTGAAATCATTTTCTTTAGTTATTCATGCCTTCCATTAGAGGAAATTTGGGGTCTAAAATGGGCCTTATAAGAAAATGTGCCAAAATAAGTTTTTGTGAGTTGGAATTCAAGAACCAATAGAATTTCAATAAAATAAGTCAACCATAATGGTTGAATTGACATATTTGTCATTAAAAAAAACTACTTTTTTTGTTCGTATTTTCGACATATCTCATTGTGTTTTTACTCAAATTTCGATCGGGAGAGCTCGTTGGATGCGGAATTTGATTCTGCATCCAACGAGTACCCAAACTACATACTTTTGACGGACCCCGCTACCCCAAAAACAAGAAATACCTGAAAAAACGTGATGATGACACCGCTACCCCAAAAACAAGAAATACCTGAGAAAATGTGATGATGATGTCATCATCACATTTTTCAGGTATTTCTTGTTTTTGGGGTAGCGGGGTCCGTCAAAAGTATGCAGTGCGGGTACTCGTTGGATGTGGAATCAAATTCCGCATCCAACGAGCTCTCCTGATCGAAATTTGAGTAAAAACACAGGGAGATATGTCGAAAATATGAACATAAAAAGTAGTTTTTTTCTTTCTTCCTACAAAATTAATCAATATTATTTTATTATTTTAACTATTATTTTATTATTTTAACTATTATTTTATTATTTTCCTTAGGAGGCCCATTTTAGACCCCAAAATTCCTCTAATGCATTTTCTCTCAAACGGATCTGGAATACCCTTTGAATTATTCAGTGTCTGAGTGTAGAATTTATTTCCAAACATGATTACAGTGCCTGCATGTACTGATGCCTTATAGATATTCTTCCTTGCCTAGGTGTGGATGATTATTTCCAGCGTATGCATTTTTTTTACCGGTATACTATATAGACCTAAACGTTGTTTCCTTTCCCGCGTGTGAATGATTGTTAAACTCTTTATCTATGATATACATCTAGATTGTTGAATGCACAGTGTTCAAGGTTAGATCTGGAAAAACTTGTTCTTAGTTTACAATGTTAAATGGGAACGAGAGGCTGTTTCTTTTGCATGCGATATTCCTTTAAGATCTGGAAAAAATTATTGGATCCGAATGTTAGATTTCCTGTGATTCCTTTTGATTTGGATCTGAATATAAAGGTGAATGTTTAATATTATCTTAAAATATATGTTGAATCCGAAGTTGCGATCATAGAATTAATGTCTACATTTTTCCTTTTTGTATGGATCTAATTTCTACTTTTCTTAAAATGTTTCCTAAAGGTAGTTTGTGCATGTGATTTCCTTATGTTACTAAATATGCATATTGATTATAGAGTGAGGGTTGAGATTCCCTTTTTAAAAATTATAGACTAAAATATCCATGTTATGAAGGCTGTGATTTCCTTAAATCCGCATGTATGATGGGATCACTGCCGCAACTGGATTGTACGCTGCGATTTTTCCTTTTGTATGGATGGATTCCTGCGATTATGGAAATCGTAGATCTAATTATATATAGATCCGAATATGAGTAGATATGAAGTTGTGAATATGTTATTTCCTGCCGTGAAAATCAAAATCTGAATATGAGTAAATCTGAAGTTGTGAATATGTTATTACCTGCCATGGAAATCATAGATCTAATTATATATAGATTTGAATATGAGTTGTGAATAGGTTATTTCCTATTGTGTAAATCATAGACCTGATTATGTATAGATCTAAATACGACTTGTGAATAGGTATATATTATATTCCCTGCATTTTATTTTGGATTCGTGTATTGGATCCAATGCTTAGTTTTGATGCATTCTACCTTGATTTGTACTTAGGGACCCAAGTAAAATACATTGTATAAACATGAGAAGAATCATTAATAAATAGTATAAAATTTTAGAAAGAAGTCATTCATATATGTACTAATTAAGAGAAGGTATTAATATTAGTATAGGCATATCCTACTAGGTTGCTACGAATCTATTTTTCTCTTGATTAAAGTAGGTAATGATAACTATTCATGGTGTAAGAAAGTGGTAAGATAATTATATTGCTCGCTAGTGTGATTGCACCATGGAATTTGGGGTTTAGGCAATATCATACTTGTAAAGAACTAGGGTTCCTCGAGTACTACCCTATGATGAATCTGATATAAGTGTGAAAGTTGGCATGTAATTGTGTTATGAGCAAGACATAATGAGATATTAGTTGTGATTAATGTATTTTAAAATATTATGACAATTAAGAATTTTGAAGCCTTATACTCATAGGAAAGGTATCCCTATATTAACTTGAAAACTCAGAGAGTTTCTATCTTTAACCTTAAACCTTAGTGGATTTATCTCCCATCTCGGGGGTGGATTTAGATGGATAAACATACATCAAATGAAGCCTACGGTTGGGAGAAAGGTTTAGACACGTTTTCCGTCACCCAAGCTAAAGTCACATTAAAGAAGTACCTATAATAGTCAATTTTGTTTACATGATTATTATGCCGCTTACATGTTTTATAGCACTAACATGTATACTGAGTGTTGGCTATAGAATCTGTGACTTGAGGGTTGAAAGGCATTGGGATGGTTCTCGAAAGACAGTATAGAGTAAACTATTTGATTACGTGCTTACCTTTTTAATTAGTTTTCTTTTATTATCTAAAGCATATCTAACGTTGTTTTTTACTCCACTCATGAGACCCATGTCTTACCTTGTATGGTTGCGTTCAGGAAATCAAGTTCATAGTGTAACATCCTGTTATGGAAAGTGATTGTAAAGGATAGAGCTAATGTGTAATCGATATCTCATGCGAGGATAGTTGTGCGACTAATGTAACAGTTGTATCTCATTAGAGTTCCAATTAGAATTGCTTATATACTAGAGTGATTTTTCTTAATTATATAAAAGAATGGTTATAGTTAAGTATATAATAAGTTTAATTTGGTGTGATCTAAATGTACATGTTTAAAAATTTTTTATGCTGCCACTGGTAAAATCTATTTAGGTATTTTGGGTATGTTACAATATGGTATCAAAGCACGGTTACAAACACTTGGGATTATATGGGCTCAGTCGAAGGTAACGAATATAAGTTAGTTGAACAAGCAAAGGTACTTCATCTATAAGACGCATTGCATTTCCAAGGATTGACAAGAGGTAATCAAAAAGTCATCTTTGAATTGCAAGTAAGTATGTTGTATTTTTTGATTGGGTGCTCATCATTCTTGAATTAGAATGCTTATAAGTTTCATTTAGGGAATAAATATTATGTTTCCTCCTCAACCATATTTTCATTTCTAAGGGATATAGACTCATATCCAATATTTGAAACCTCCTAATGTCACCCATATATATACTCAAGGGAGAGGATAACCTTTATGGGTCCTATATGGTGGTTTGAGGTGTTATTCATGGCCATGGATACTTATAAGATTTCATTAGGGTCTTATCCCCATATTTTTTACACAAACCATTTCAAATCCCTTGAGACCTGTACCTAATGTTCATAATAACCTAATGGATCCCATATCCCTAATTAGAAAACAAGGATACCCTTGGGAGATACTATGTTCTACCTTTAGTCATTGTTCATATCCCTAGATTCCTTAAATATTTATTTATCATATAAAACTAAATATTCCTCCCCCAATCATATTAAGGACCCCAAGGCCCATACCTTGTATTCAATAATTTCATAACTCCATTGATATCCACAATAAAAGGCGAAGGATGAGAGAGAGAGAGAGAGAGAGAGAGAGAGAGAGAGAGAGAGATCCACAATGAAATTCTAAAGAGAAGGAATAAATATCCATGGTCGAGTGCTAATTACTACATATAAATCAATGACAAATTCAATCGACCTATATAAAGATAATTTTAATTACTAGGATTTTTTTTTAAATTGAGGACCCTTGGATGGAAACATTGTGTACATGGGAAGAAAACAACAAAAATATTTTTCATTTGAAGGGGCCTAGAAACACATAGGAATCGACTAAAGGGTGGCTCATAATTGAGGGCTTGAAAATATTATAATCTTATGGGTCTTCAACTAAAATTGGAACACTGTAACCTCCATATTGTATGGATTCTCCTACTATGATAATGAGATGAGGTTCAACATAAGGGATCCTATTGGATTAGAGAGAAGTGATGAATCTATGTTTCTAGTTTAGGATCACCAATTGAGGATTATAATCCAAGGTACATGAATCCACTCTATGCTCTCTAAGAATAAAAAAATGGTTTGATGTTTATGGGAGTAATTGTGCACACCCTAAGATGAGAAGTAAAAGTTACTTAAAGCTAAAAAGAGAGTGGAGTAAAGATACTACTTTTTGGCCTGTGATAATATTATGCTAGCTAACTTTATAAACTATGATGCTACAAAGAGACTCGACATTAAGGTTTATTGGAAGGATGTTTGGAAGACCAAAATTCTTTTTTTTATTGTTGCTAGCATAAGAAGAAGATAAATATTACAAAATATAATAATCTCCCATAAGATTCATTCATAGTGAAAGTGAAAGATATACAACACCTCAAACATTTTGTCAAGAAATAATTTATAATATTACAATTATAAGAGAGTAAATATAATTTATATTATATTAACTAGTGAAAATCAAAATTACTTCATAATCTTATTTCTATGTAATAATTAAGTTTTATTTAGTAAAGTTTACTAGAGAAACACTCAACTTCATGAATAATAACTTATATTATAATTTATATGTGTGTTAGTAAGATAAATTTGTGTAAAACTTGTGTTTTTTAATACAATGAAAATTTATCTATTTTTTTTTTTTTATTTATATTTTATATTATTGTTATTGCCCCGAGCTCAGTATGGGGGAGATCTTTTAACGTGATGTAACGTTACTAACGTTTCTAACATGTCGGCAAAAAATAACAGTGATAGTGAATATTATGGGAGAGATCTTGTAACCTTTATAACATGTGGGCAAAATATAATAGTGATAGTGAATATTATGAGAAATAAATTTTCTAATAGGCCAAAATAAAACAATTTAATATGGGGGAGATGTTATAATCTTCCTACCTAACAAAACAATAAAAAAAGTAAAAATTTAATTATCGGAAAAAAAAATGTGGGTCAAGAAAAAACACAAAATTGAATAATCCGCAAAAAAATGTTGGCCTTGCACATGGTTTTAAAAACATGTGCAAGACATTCTAAACAACCCATGGTTTTATTGTACATGGTTTAGGAGGCTTTGCAGATGGTTTTTAAACCATGTGCAAGGCCTCCTAAACAACCCATGGTTTTATTGTACATGGTTTAGGAGGGCCTTGCAAATGATTTTAAGACCATGTGCAAGGCCTTGTGAACAACCCATGCTTGTAGGAGGGCTTTGCATATGGTTTTAAAACCATGTGTAGGAAAATGATGCAATGTTCGTTCCTAACAAAATAAAAATACTATATGTTGGCCATAAATAATATTAAATATTAATAATAAAAATATTATATGTGGACCTTAAATAAAAAGATGTGTCTTTTGGTTTAAATCAAATCAATGGATACCTAAGAAGAGGTTTGCACCCCCACATATTTGATCCATCTCAGATCTTGATAGAGCCTAGGATTTGGATCTATGGTGGTTTACAAATGTGGATTTGTTTTTTATTTGAATATTTTAGAGTGCCTTATTTAGGTCATCTTTTGAGCACATGAAAAAGATTTTAAAGTAAACCAATTATTATCCTTCTTAAGGTGAGATAGACCAAAGTTGGTCTAAACCTGAATCATCATCATCATAACATAGTTTACTTTTAACTTCCATTTTCTCATATATTAAAAAAATGCAATAATAATAATAATAAATTATAAGGTTTAAAAATTAAATATAAAATTTATAATAGAGAATGATAATTTCACTAACTTGAAATGATTTTTGAAAAGTGATTTAAGTTAAATTTTAAAAGGGGTAGTTGTCTTCATTTACTTGTTGACAACTTAGTTATGATAGATTTTACAATCTTTACAAAATATGTTGACTAGGAAAATAATTATATAAGAGTGTATTTTATTTGATAGTTTGAATATTAAGTTTTTTATCTTTTTATAACTTTTTTTTAAATCTAGTTATAAAAAATACAAAAAGTTAAAATTGTATAATAAAAAAGTGATGAATTTTTATAATTAAAAATATATTCGAAATAATAAAACGTTATAATATGAATTAATGTCAAAATAATATTATTATAAAAATCAAAATAATCCATTATTTACAGGCCCATTTACACGCCTCTTTTAGACTCTTTAATACTTGAAATTTGAGAAAAAAATTTAATGAAGTCCCGTTTCTTAAGGTAAACCGGGAGCGAACAAGTTATTTAAACATAGTTATTTAGAATTTTAAAATTCAGTCAAAATCTATACGGATAAATATGTAGCAGGCCAAATATTGATTGGCCAAATTGAATCCCAAAAAAATCCAAATCATTGCGCGTTTAGGGTAAGCGAATGATTATTGGGAGTAGTGTTGGAATTTTATTAAAATCAAATAATTTTTTTTATCTTTGGGATTTAAGATTTCTTTTTACTCAACATTTTACTTAAATATGTACTTGTCAATAATAACATTTTAGTGTTGTAGTTTGAAATAATCAATGAACTAAATATGAATCATGGAAAACAAAACCAAGTATATTCATATTTCCTTACACAATTATGTATTTAATGGCATTAAATGATGGACGATGGTATTTAATATTTCAAGTGGACACTGATGACCTAGACGTGGATTATAAATTAAAACTTAAAGACATAATGGCATTTTCCTAAAAAATTAAACTGTCAAAACCAAGTTGTACCAAAAACTTCAACTGTTACACCGCTTTGGCTGATTTTTACTCATATTTGACAGAAAAAAATGTCAAAAACTAGCAAATACCCGTCAAATTCCAACTCTAATCGGGAACAGGGTTGGAATTTCAAATGGCGGACACCTGTCAAAATTGCCGATAACAATCAAAATCTGAAAAGTTTTTAATATTCTAAGCAAGATTTTGACGGTCTCCATCAAATCTTAGCTATATTTGACAGGTAAATTGACCTATGACGGGCATTTACCCGTCAAATTCCATCCCTGATCGGGAGTACCGAGGCCTCGGGGAATCGGGATCGCCGTTCATTCTCAACGACACACCCTCGCGAGCCTCGAGATCTGTAACAGCCGTGTCCTGCATACCGGAACAAAAGAACTTAAGTATCACCCTAAGAACAGTGCCTCGTCACGAATTGAAAGATCAAGTTGGTCAAAGACAACTTACCCATAAAGTTTCCAAAGTCTATTTGCTACGGTCTTCTCAGTTCACATTTGTGAGTCCGTGGACCGTGACGCATCTTCCAAAGACCAATCTGCAAGACCAAAATTCCGGCCGTGAGACAGCCCACCGTCGGCAGCTAGTTAGCGGAGTCTACCGATTCCGCTCTCATTCACTATAAATTGAAGGAGACTTTTTCTCTCCATTTCTACGACTTTTCACTGCGTCTCTGGTCTCATCTTTTCATTGAGCTCATTTTCTCATCTTCCTTTTACAGTCCGACTTTGACTTTAACGGAAGTCCTTCATGGCTCCCAGAGATAAAAAGGGCAACGCCAATGTTACGAAGAAAGTCCATTACATTGGCGTGAGAAAGACGAAGAGGGGTCGGTATGGTTCAGAGATCAGAGACCCCAGTACTCAGAAGCGATTTTGGTTGGGCACCTGGGACACCGCTGAGGAGGCAGCGAGAGAATATGAAAAAGCCGCCAAAAAACTGAAAGTGCCACATGCAAAGGCCAATTTCCCCTCTCCCCACAGCGAACCCCTCCCCGAAATAAACAGCTACAACCAGAAATACACCACACAGAGCAGCAGAGCCGACTGGTTGACTACCTTTAAGCCCGCCTCTGCCTCCGCCTCTCCCTACCCCTCCCCCTCCGGGAGCACAGCTAGCGTTGCGGCCCTTCCACTTAAACCTGCCGCCCAAAACCCAAACCCAAACCCTAGCTTTAACCCTAGTCCTTCCCTCAATTTTGTCGACAACGCTGCTGATCTGCAGCATCCACTTCATGCAACCTCTAACGACGATTCTTCGCAACTCATTCCTCCTGAAATGAAGAAGGTGACACAGCGGTTGTTCGATTTGAATCTCCAAGTAGAAGAAGATTATGAAGGCAGAAAACTAGATGCTCCGACTCTTGTATTGAAAAACATCTCGCGAAGGCCATTTGATCTCAATCTCCATCAGCATGCAGAAAAAGATGATTACAAATTCTTGACGGGATGATGGTGAGCATTAGTTCATATTTTTAGGGCAATGTTTAATTTTATTCATTCATAGTAGTAAGATTCTGCACTATTGATAACCTTTTGTGTAATACAATTTGGTAATGATACGAAATTCGATTATGTTACCAGAAACTGAACGGGAACTCACGTTTTGATGGGGAAACGACCTAGAAACGCCTACGAGACGAGGAAGACAGTTGTCAAAGGGCGTTCTAGTTTTCAAAGCGAAGAAACGCTTATTTGCTAAACAACTCGTTTTTCACAAATATTTTTTCATTTTTATTTTCTCTGACTTTATGGGGAATTGAATTCTGCATTATCTCTTAATGTCTTTTTTTATAAAAAGACAATGGATCTGAATGTATTTTTGTGCTTGAATTTTGTGGAAAAGTAGTAATCTTTTTTATAAAAACTTGTGAGCATAACGTTGTTTTATCTTAGAATTACCAGAGAATAGTCATGTATGGAAATAAATTGTGTTTAAGAAAATGATAAGCTATTTCAAGTTTAAAATATTGAGTTGTAATTTTAAAATTAATAGTTTTTTTGGGTATTTTTTGCAATGCCCAAAATGAATGTAATGCAAAGCATATTCTGTAAAAAAAATTTGTCTTAATATTTTATTATTTTTGTATAACATAGGATATCTATACATTATAGCAATGGGTTTTTGTCAATCTATTTGTATGTGTGAGTTGTGACTATGCATTCCTGGTATGTTCTTTTGGGTTGCATTTCACTATTCAAATTGTGAAATTCAAACTTCCTCAAGGTAAATACTTAGGGTTACTATTTATAAAGTTTTTGCATATGAATGAAATTCTTAGCTATACCAAGTGTTTATGCACATCAATGAAATTCTTGTCTGTGCTAAGTGTTTATGCACATGAATGAAAATGTTGAGAATTTTGTTTTGGTGGAGACTTTCAGAAAAAATAAAGCATGTAAAAGTGATTCAGAATTTTCATGTTTGAAAATTAAACAATGGTTCATAAAGGTCTTCTCTCAATCTTCTTCTTTTGTTCAGGGTTTGTATCTATTATTATGGAATACAGTAGTTGCATTCATATACACAAAGCACATAATTACCAGACAACGAAGGATGGAAATATGAAATTGATCTACAACGTTCATGAAGGAATGAGAATTCTAAAAGTTTACACTCCAAAGGCCAAAACTTTACATAAGATAATGTTTTGAAAGAAACGCATTTATACGAGTTATACTAAGTTACATGTTCAATAGCAAACAGTTTTACGTGAACGGTTACGAAAGGCTTTCATCTCTTCATGATATTACATGTCCTTATTTGGAAGTCTCAGAAATCTTGGAAGTGAAATAAATATCAAGTATTATCTTTTCAGTGATGTTTTTAAGTCAATGAAAGCTGAGAGTTAAGAAAGAACAAAAACTGCAATGAGAAAATAAAAAAACGTAAATGCATGTTTCTATATTAGCAAATAAAAAACATAAATGCATGTTTCCATTTGAGCTAACTAGCCTCTACCTACCACGGTTTAATTTTTTTAATTTATATGCACATTAATAAATTGTTGGCTCTATTTCAAATTTCTTTCGATTGCGACTTGGCTTCAAGGCTCTAAAAAATTAGAGCGTAAAGTTGTTCTCTGCATATTCACTAGTTTAGTGATGCATTTATATTTAAAAAATTCAATAATTGCATCTATATTTGTGGAATACAAAATTATTAAGTGACAAGGTCTTGATGTGAGTTATTCATAGGAAGTGGATCACACATATTGGTTGTGAAGAAGTTAAATTGAAGATCCAATACCTTAGTACCAGGTGTACATTACACACTCTTTTGGACGAACGTATCTATAGATTTATATTACATTACATGTTCAAAAGCCAACAGGTTTACATCGCGTCATAATGTTATATTCACTTGTTTTGGAATTCTCATTTGTCTTCGAAGTAATTGCATTATCCCTTTTATTTTAGTATATTGCTTAAGTGCTTTTTTGGTTAATGTAATGAATGAACAAGCTGGTCATCAATCTCGGAAGGTTTAAAATACAAAATTGCTATTTGTAAATAGAAAACGAGAGCAACTTGGTAGTATGCCTTTGCTTCGCCGATATGTCATAGTTTTTTTTTTCATCTTGAATAAGCATTTAGCCTATATAAGTAAAACATTATTAAAAAGAAGCCATTTTAACGTCAATGCTAACATTGAATGTTAGTAATCAAAATAAAATGGACAAAATAAACCATACTTGAAACATTATCCCAAATGACTGTGTGCCCATTAGTGGGTTTGCCGTATAGCTAATGGTCTGTTGGGTGAAAACAATATGGATTCCAAAATATCAAGATCTGGGAGACTCTGTAGGAGATATGGGATAAAGTTCAAAAGACTGTGGTCGTTAGTGGGTTTTCCTTATAGCTAATGGTCTGCTGAGAATAAACAATATGGATTCCAAAATATCAAGAACTGGGAGATTCTCTAAGAGCTCTGGGACAAAGTTCAAAAGACTGTCTGCCCATTAGTGGGTTTGCCGTATAGCTAATGGTCTGTTGGGAAGAAACCATATGGATTCCAAAATATCAAGATCTGGGAGACTCTTTAGGAGCTATGGGACAAAGTTAAAAAAGGTTGTAAAAAAGATTAAGTTACATCATGATTCTCTTCACTTATATCTTACAAATCTTTATGTTTCTGAGTTCATAAACATGTTATATATAAATATTTGTGTGTAAGGTTTAAAACATTTCAATATAAATGTAGTTCTTCTTTTATAAGGAAAATTTAACAAGCTATGTAAAGTTTAAACTAATAAAATATTTATGGTTAATTGAAAATTTATTATTATTTTCTAGTATCCATATTTTGTAACATGTATATTAATACATTTATAAAATGCTTAAGGTTAAACATGACTTGTTTGTTAGCACTTCTACTTTCAATGGGGTTGCAAAATTATGTCTTAGTTATGTGACAATCTAAATTAAACTTTTTATTTTTCTTTCATATGTTGCAAGAACATGATCATTAGGAAAATTGATTTGGTTGCTAAAGATTGCTTTGATGACATAGTAAAACTATTTTGCATGAGAGAACACAAAATATGGTTTTTCTTTCAAATAACCTAAACCTTGTGATCATGTTGTCATTCTTGATCTTCACGAGGTTCATCTCTCTTGAAAAGGTTCAACTCCACTTAATCCAATGTAAATGGTGCATTATTGATCTTCTTTTCTATTTTAATTGCATGTTCCTTACATAGAGATGCCATATGTTGTGCATGAACCACGTTATAAATGTGTTACATTATTCATGTTTATAATTGGTCACTTGCATAGATTCACTCTCATCCCTTTATTTAAATGGAAGAACTAGGCACTACATGTATAAATTTAGATTTTAGAATCGTTATGAAATTTAAACACATAGGCATTTTCTTTTCAAGGATTTTTGTTTATTTCCATATTGAAAATAGATGGATCTCTCCATTTTCTTTACATATTTGTATTCTTACAATGACATTTCCTTAATACTATTATTAACCACTAACATGAATTGCAAAATATTCAATAGTAAATAAGTAATAAAATTTCAATGTTAATATTAAAAAAATGTATATTCATATTTTTTCATTATTAAAAACTAATTTGAGAATAAAATATCAATTTATAAACATATAAACATATTTGATTCCAAATACATATGATGTTTTTATAGTATTTTGTGTTTTTTTATAATGATTTTGTGGTGGATGTGTTTTAGCATGATGGAAAAATTTGATAACAAAGAAATATATCAAACTTGATATAGCCATCTAATTGAATTTGATAAAATGTTTATATAAATTAGTTATTCTAGAATGCTATTTTTTTAAATGTATATAGTCTTATCTAATATCTTTAATGGTATTTCTCTTTTGATTTAGTGGTTTTTAAACCTAAAAATTCAACACCAAGATTAATGACATATTTAAAATGAACATTCCATTTGACTAAATCAACCTTGTTCTTATTTAAATAATTTAGTTTAATTTACACCATTAATTTGCAATCAAAACCTCAAAAACATTGTTTTGTAGGCCAATTCTTTTACCTCTATTATTTACTATATGAATTGATAACAAGATACATCCATTAATTGGAAGGAGGACCACCTTTTTGCATACTGGGTGGGAAATTTTGTAGGCCAATTCGTTTACCTCTATTATTTACTATATGAATTAATAACAAGCTACATCCATTCATTGGAAGGAGCGCGATTTTTTCGCATAGTGGGTGGGAAATAGTGAGGCTGATTTTTGGAATGAGAATAGGTGGGAAATATAGCCAAGAATCCCTTACCCTCTCTCAAAGATTGCTTGTAGCCACGTTACCAGGAATCCCTTAACCTAGATCATTAAAGAGAGGTATCTTCCCTCAACATGCTGCAATGAAACCACATAAATTAGAAGAAGGGATACACATAAATAAGCACAAATACCTTAAATCCTTTATTCATGGTATATTATTAGTAGTTGTGGGTCAATGGAATGTAGTGAACATGAATAAGTCATCATGTCTATGTGGACAATAGGGAATAAACTACTTCAATGTGACAACGCCTTGCATGAACACTTCTCTTCTAAACTAAAAAATGAAATTAAAAAATGAACTCAAGGACCACCAAAATGTGTGCCCATATTAACACCAATAGTTGTGAAGGATTTAGAAAATTCTCAATTTTGAAATAGTGGTGAAAAAGTGGAGATAATATGGGGAAATCAAAGTGGTCCTAAGATTTATGGTAAAAAAGTGGACTTTGTAAAAGTAAGAGATGTCATTTTTGGTGTTCAAATAATACATGGCATTCCATGGTGTATGTCGCAAACAACTTCATGGTATGTAATGCAAACTACCAAAACCAATCCTAGGTGGATCGAACTTTTGTGCAATTTTTGTTCCCATCATCACATGGATCAACCGTTTTCATTCCACATGGTTCCTTTGCTCCTTTTTATTCCTTTCTTCAATAGACCTTAACTTTGGCATCCAAAGTCTCTTCGTTTTTAGTGTTTTTATAAATAATTTTTTTTTAGATCTTTGCATCTAGGTCACCAGTTTCTACTTTTGAATACAAATTGCTTATGTATTACAATATGGACTCTCCATGTGATATTATGCTTACTAGTGGGTGAGTGCACAAAGTTGAGGGTCTCTCTTGGCACGTTAGATGCAATAGAAAACTGAAAAAACAAACATCCATCAACTTGCATGGATATTTTGAGACACTTACACAATGAATCTTGCGATGAGTAAAAAACAAGAAATGTAGTTAATTGAATGAAATTTCCAAATATATAATTTTTTTCTATTGAAAATGTTGTTAACTATCTAAAGTTAAATATGTTTTAATAGGCACTTATTATTTTTGGGACAAATTATAAGGTATATGTTTTTGTGGGTGCAACATCTGAGTGACTAAATGATGGAATAAACTTACGAAAACCGGTATACATATAGAAAACATATAGTACTAGTGCACAACTAGTTTTCCAATAATAAAAATAATATTTTAATTTTTTTTTAATTATCTAAGAGATCAAACCTTGAAAACGGTACGTCAATTGTGGGTGCACCATTTGAATGTCTTAATGCAATTATTTGGAAATGGGTTTTTTATAGCATGTAGAGGTCAATGTTCTTTAGTGCACCATACAATGTTTTTTTTAAATGGCTGAGAAACGAAAGAGATATGGATGAAACACTAACAGTGTGTTTTTTTAATTGAGGAGTGATGACATAAAATAAATAAGAAAAAATAGAAAAATTTATGTATTCTTGTTAAAATTTACATATTTGGAATCTACCAAAAAACCATATCTGGTTCTAAAATCTCATAAAAATGGAGGTGTGCAGCATAATTAGACAAACGGCTAAACACAAGCATATTGAAAATTTGGATATAATGCTGAATTAGCCATGG